>JAOVVI020003026.1:0-19835 GCA_028571085.2 Nepenthes alata | reverse complement strand
CCGCCTGAGCCTTGCCCGCCAGACCAGTCTAGTTCTAAGTTTATTAGAACTTCTTCACGGGAGTGATCCCCAACAGATTTCACATGTTCCTCCACAATAAGAGCCTGCTCGATTCTTAAAAAATTTAAATAAGAGAAATAATATAGGAAAAAATGAAAATGAAAAAAAAAACATATAAATCCAATTTCATAAATCCATTATGAAAAAAAATTAACAAAAAATATTTTTTTATTAGGTTATCAACGGAAAATAAAAACAAACATTTTACATACCTTTTTATTACGACTTTTTTATATTTTTCTAACCTTTTTTCATAATTTTCTCATGCACCAACCCAATACCATCATTTTTTTTTCTTTCACTCAAATTTTATTAGAATCAAACAAACCCTAAATAATCAGCTTGTTGCAGGAAAACTGATATTCTCAAATAGAAGTGACAAGCATAGTGTCTAGACCCTAGGGTCTTCTTTATTTCCCCAACACACATGAAAGAATCCATTGAAGAATGCATAAAAGGCAGCAATTGCAGTATGGAATCTGGTAGCTCAAAAGATGAGGCATGAACATTCTCATAAATTCAGAAAAGCATCACCTCAAAGCACACATAACACTCACCATGGCCAGAAGGTATTGAGAGGGATATTAAAGTGCACTGAAGAAGCCTCTCAGCCTCAACGCAATTAAGTTCCAAGGATGCTAATGGAGTCTAAATAGTCTTCATTATCAGGGACAAAACTCAGATGAAATAACAGGAACATTTTGCTGCTCTACAAAAATTACTGTCCAGATTTACCTACCTATGACAATTGATAGATACTTTCTGTCTTTGGCCCTAACACTTTGACACTTCATTTTTAAGTACCCATGTTGGGAAACTCAACACTTGAGCATGAATATGAAACTTAGGCACCTCAAATTAAAGGAAAAATCCCCAAAATTTTTATTAAAAAAAAAGCCAAGTCCAACATCTAACATATATCCATACGATTCCAACAATAAACACATGACTAAAGTTCGAGTAACATAGTTCTTCGGGGGAAAAAAGCTGAATAAATCAAGATAAATATTTTAACCCTTAGAAGCAACTTTCTAAGTCCGCACATGTACCAATGTTGAGAAACTCAACACTCGGGCATGAATATGACACTTATGCCTCTCATAAAGGAAAATTTTTCAAAAATCCTAAAAGATATCCGAGTTCAACATTTTTCAAATACCAAACCATTCCAAGAATAAACATGTAACTGAATCCAAATAACATGGTTCTTCAAGGAAAATAACTGAATCAATGAAGAGAATTATTTTAACCATTAGAAGTATCCTTCTAAGTCAATACGTATGCACACATACACAGGTAATGTTAACCAAAGAAACCTAGAGAATTCCCCACCAGAACCAATCCCACTACTCACAAGTGTAAGGTAGATACACCACTTAACACAAGGTCAACTAGAAGATGTTCACAACGTCTATGGTAGCGTGTACAAGGTTTTCCCATCTTGTGAACTAAGGAAAGGTTAAATGTTCGAAACGTGACTCCACTATTTGTTAGAGGTAATTTCGTTATTTAAGTCCATAATCGCAATTTCACAATGGAAAAAGCTATATTGTTGTGGCAAGGCTAAAGCACATGTTGAGAGAAAAAATAAGCACATTAAAAAGATTTACCTCGAGACGGGCAACCAAAGGTTCTTCTTTGACAGATTTAATGCTCTCTAAAGATTGTGTCACCATGAGGATCTCTTTTACATCATCTGTCATCTCTTTTACATCATCTGTCTTCTGAACACTTACAAGATCTCTATCAAAATAGCTTCCATCAGATTTGGAGTCAAGGGTGGTTCCACCTTCTTTCTTCAACTTGGCGACAAGCACCCACATGTTTGCTAAATCATTTTCTAAAGCTGCCTCTCTTCTCTTTGCCACCTCAACCTTCTTCTGGTATTCCACTTCTGCATTTTCCTTATCAGCTAAAGCAGCCTCAAGAGCCGCCTCTCGCTGCTTCCTAGCCTGCAATTCCATCTTCAAATCATCTGGATCCAAACTATAGGAATCAAAGTCGTCAAACATATTTCCAGGCATTTCATTGGCCCGTGCAGAAAACCGGATCTTTCTAATAGGTTTCATGCCGTCACTATATTTAGGGTTACCACCAGTGCCAATTGGCATGACAACTGCCCTTGAATGTGCCAAGTCACGAGCTGCTTGCAATTCCTTCTCTATTTTTGCATTCTGAAGTGAAAGCTTAGTAACTTCACCAGCCAAATTCTTGATTTCAACAGCTGCAGCTGAAGCCAGTTCTTTTGCATAAACGGCTTCTTCAGATAGTTTTTGGTTCCGCACACGTAACACGCTATTTTCCTCGAAGAGCTGAGAATGTTGCATCTTCAGTTTTTCATTTTCAACCTCCTGTACAATGAATCAGAAAACATATGACCACATGTTAACAGCAGAGAGCGTGAAACACAAAGGATTTATTTCCACATCAAATGCAGTTGGATCAGAAGCCTACAGCAAGGAGCACATTAAAACTGTGTAAACGAGTTCAAACCATAAAATAATTCCTGAGATATAGTGCAAAGTAACAAACTACACATAATAGGAAACAGAACACGTACAATGGAACAGCATCCCTCACATGGAAAACCATTACTTCATAATTCATCTGCCGAAGTACTTAACTGCTGTCCATATCTATCTCAATACCAAAACCATTGACTAAAAATACAGCAAAACTAACACGAACAGAAAATGTCCAACACAAAACTACTTGCTTGATGTCTGTTTTGACCAAGTGATTACCATAGGTCAAACATTCAAAAAATAAACATCTAAAGGCAACAATATTTCCCATATTCAAGAGTGAATGCAGATGGGGATATGAAGATCAAAATTAAGGTTCAAAAATTGATACCAAAGGGATCGCAAGCAGGTACAGAATGAAACATTAAGCCAAGAAAAAATTACAAGTTTCCAGTGTCTGGGTTTCAAAATTCAGAGCAAAATTAATAGCAAAGCAAACATGCTTCTCACATGAAAAGAAGAAGACATGGAGGAAAAGAATTTGCACAAATATATGTTCAGTTACAGCACTGAATCAATTACACAGAGGGATATTTTAGTCACCACCATGAAAACCATTTGCAAATATTACAGTATTTAACAGTCAAGACCAAGTGACTTAAGAACATGACCTAGTAACAATAGCCAAACATATAGCACTGTGAAAGTAGAAGAGGCAGAACACAAGAATGTGAGGAATTTAAGAAGTAATGAATAAATATCCCGATGCGCAGTTTCACATCCTTAAACGATGGTCAACAAAGGAAAAAGAACCTAGTGATCACCTGAGATTCAACTTTCATTTTCAAGTCCTCAATATACTCCTCTGTTACACGCTGTTTTGCGGATGATGATGCTTTAACACCACTGGCTGAAGAAAGTTGCTGCTCCAGAGCCTGTATTTTCCCCTGCAATTCTTCGTTCTGTGCACACTGCCAAATGCAGAAGCAAAACACATTCAGCATATAGGTGACATGTTCAGATTCTACAAGTCAAGTAATGTACTATATAAAGTTCATTTGCGTATAGAAGATCCCAACACGACTTGCAATGAATCTATTATGAAAGGGGGCAATAGCAAAAGATGCATGCTATTTTCACCTTATTTTGAAGTTGTTCCTGAAGAATACGATTGTCTGCAGCTTTTATCTATACATTAAACAAATAACATTTTTAACACAAGATGAAAACAACAAGAGCAAGGAGACAAAGGAAAGGAAATGCTTTTCAAATGAGCTGATTTAGTCACACATTAATGGACAAAAGAGCATCAAATGAAGTAATATACAGCCATATAAAAATTTATCAGCAATAGTTTTGCAAGATTGGGATACATAAACCACCTCAATGGTAGGAAAGCAATAATCATTCAATTTTCGCCACTGGTACCACAACAAACTAATACGTACCTCTAACTCAAAGCCCTTTTCGTTATATTGAGTCATCAATCGCATAATTGTCTGCTCAAAAATACAAAAAATATAACAATTACTAAACTATTGGATAATAATGTTCATCCATTTACCAAATGCTAGTATTTTTCCCCACCCCTAAAAAATGAAAATAAAAAAGCACAAATATATGAGTAAAAATAAGAACAAAGACAACCTGCTGCATATCAACTAATGATGCATTAGCATCTGAAGTCCCACCACTCTGAATGATACGCTCTTCCAAAACCCTCATTTGCCTCCTCTTTTCCAGGATTTCGCATTCCAAATTGTGAATCTAAATCCAAGAAATCATACAAACTTAATAAGGTTAATAGAACAAGTGGCAGAAACAAACAAAAGGAAAAGATGATATTCTTTCTTCCTCCACTCCTTTTTCATGAATAAGGGAAGTACCCATAATAGTATTTAATGGAACCAATGGGGAAACCACCAGACCCAAAAAACAGCTCCATTTGCTATTTCCAGCAGGTAACAAAATCATAGAGAAAAGGATCCTCACCAGTGCCACCCTCCACATTTTTTTAAGCCACTTATCTTTCAACATCAAGAAAATATACTTTTCCCTCAAATGCTGCTCTATAGAGAACAATGCCATGACTATCACAGCCTCTTCATGCAAGGATGTTTAATCCTTCAAGCCAACAAAACTTATTCTTAATCAATCCTGCTACAATATCTAGGAGGCTCCCACGACAGCATAAACTAGTACCTGGAGATGTCTAGACCAACAACACCACAATAACAGCTGCTGCAATTATCAGTTGCATTACCATTTAGCACAAAGAAGACATCTGTTAAGTGTTAGTTTAACCCTTTTTTATCATCTGTCCAGGACTGTTCATGTTTCTTCGGGGGCACCAAAAAGAAGTTAGAGGGAGCACAACTGGTCCAAACTGCCCTCAAAAAAGTGGTTCTCCATTTCCTAGTGTTTTCCCGGACAATTAGCAGCACTATGATTTAGCATCAATCACTCTTCTGTTGATTCTCCATCCCCCACAATCCTATCTTTCCAGATTGAACACCATTCTATGCATCAGTCCAAAATTTAAAAAAGAAAACAAAAAACTGTCATTCACAATCTAAACAAGCATCAAGCAAGTTTCATATCAACATCTTTACCGCACGAGTTCTCCAACGAACCAGAAATTGAGATTTCAAGGAAGATGAACAGACTAAGTATCAAGCAACAATACAAGGAACACCAATGGGTAAAACTCACTTTCCTCATTTATCATTGACTTCCACACTCCCACGCCATGAGTCCTCCTTTTCCTAGAAACTCTCATCATATTCTGCCAACATATTTGCTGTCATCATCATCTTCCAGTGATGTCCTATTCAATCACAGAACTCCAGAGCAACGAGCCAAGGACTCTTATCAAATCCTATTCATGGAGCCATAGACAAATCCAGGATACTCTTTAGACCTTCACCAAAGATAAAGAATTACAAAAGAGGGGAAATATATCAGGATACCGAGAAAGGAACTTATGGAGGAATCAAGTATTGCACCCTTGTAGATCAAACATCTTTAATTAGGTATTGCCCCTTTGGAGATCCAATATCTTTTTCACCAAGCAAGCTCCTCTCAAATTCCCCTTCCATGCAATAAGGAATGCTTTTGTTGTGAGCGTAGTTGCCAGAAGCAGTTTTCCTATCTCTCTTTTAATCTTCATATTCTGCTTCTGGTTTTACCTTCAGAACTCTTAGTAGTGACACCAATAGCCACACAAGTTCATAGGAACGTCAATATTGAATTAATGGTTACATAGTGTCTGCAATTTGAACTAGGACAATACAAAAGAACATGAACCATAAACAAACCATAAACCTTACTTGAGTTTTCGATGCATCTGTATCATTGACAGACTGCTCTACTAAGCGCTTAAGTGTGCTTGTGCTCAATGCAATGTCTCCAGAAAGCATCTTAACTTGTTCGACTAGCAAGTCCACTTCATCAGACGTCATGCCATTCTACAGTGCAATAAAGTAACAAGAATATGTAAAATATCTAAGAGCCTTCAAAGGGTGCAATTAAATTTAATAAAACCACTTGCACAACAATTTGGTCATATCCGTACACCTAACAACCTAAATAGGCCCGGTGCACAAGACTTGCATTTCAGGTTCTTTGAGTGGTTGGGTTAATGCAACCTTATCCAACACTTTCTTGAAGTTCAATTCATGACAGTTGGCTACCAATGGACCAACTTATTGGTTCACATCAAGACTCACCCTCTAACTGATAGCAAAATACAGCCGAAAACAATAACAAAATGTAAATTGTTGCAAGCACAGCAGTCATCAATCCATATAAATACCCGAAATAGAAGATGCATATCAGAGTAGATAAAGACAAATCCAAAAACAACTATGGAAAAGACAGGAATCTCACAGTTAACATTGTCAGTTCTCCACAACAGAATGGGAATCATTGGGGGCATACACTGGTGGGAGCCCCCCAAAAATTGTTTTGATCTTATCAAGTATCAGATGAACATCAACAGGTGAGAGACAAGGCAGCATGTAATAGAATACAAAAAATATCACCTATATATGATCAGGTAGCACACTAGTGGTCTATGTAATCTGGAGAATCGTTTACAGTCCCTGCACATTAATCTTCTCTGTTATGCTTATGGTAATCAGTAACTGATCAACTTCAGGAATTTCAACGTTGGCTGTGTTGCTATCCATTTCTTTTTTTTTTGCTTGGTTTTCACTTTCCATGGCAAGTATTCTTTTGATCTTCATGCAAAATACAGCTTCCAAACCAAACTTGGATTGCCAGAAAAAATACATACTGTTTGAAGTGTCGAACCACCAATGAGTTCACTAGCTTTATTTGATCCTGAAACTGTACTGCCGGCAGGAGATAGTTGATCATTCCATTTGCTGGAAGATTTAGTTTGTCTCCAATCACCAGATGCATCAACAACAGTAGAGGATGGGGATTCTTTTTTATTCTCCATTTCTCTAACCAGAGAATTATCTCTAAAATCATCTGATTTCTGACAAAAACCAAAATGAAAACACCCTCTAATTCAGCTTTCTGTTTGTACCACACCCCAAAAAAATAAGAGAAAAGAACAAAGAAAACTTGATGAAAAAGGAAAGGAGAATAACATGATAAACAGGAAAAGGAACTTGCATCATCCTTTCCAGCAGAATGACAATGATGGCCTGGTTCATCACCCAAATATCCAGGAATAGCGTTCTTTGTGGAAACAAGTATCAGTTTAGTTAGCCTCTGTATTCTACTCATAAGAGCAGCCTTGGCTTCCTCTTCTTCCTCCAATCTTGACTGCATTTTAACTTGACCTTCTTCCAACTAAAACACAAACAGCAGTTCAAAATGAGCATAGAATTATGCAGATATCAATATGACTACTACATAATTAACATTTAAGACTGCAGGGTAGAATAATCCATAGTGAATGCGAACCTGTTGCCTTAAGCTCATTATCTCCTCGTGGCTGACACCGACCAACATTCCTCTCTTCAACTGATCAAGTTCTTGCTTAAGGCTTGAAATTTCTCGCTGATATTTCTTGATTAAAGACTTCTCATCAATAATCTGGAGGATGCAAAATCATAACAATCATTTCCCTCTCGCTTTCATATTTCAAAGCAAGTACAAATATTCAGGTTGCATGTAACGGTGACAGTGCACCTTATTTCGTGAAGCATAGATTTCCACTCTCTTGGCCCTGTTAGCAAACTTGAGAGTATTATGGGTCTCCTCCATACTACTAGATGCCGGAGTCACTGTACATATAAGCTGGGAAAATACAGATTAAGAACAAAGAAGTATCAACTGCAACAGAACTTAGGTAAATCAACACAAAACTGCAGATTTTTGAAAAGCAGGTATAGCATTTGCACTACACAGCGGAAAATAATCAATTACTAGAATCCCTTATCTCAGATGTGCAGCAGAAATCAGTTTGTCTAGACTCACCGACACATGTCCACGCCCACTGATGGAAGATTGGAGAAGGCGAGTAAGCTTAGAATCTCGATATGGAATATGAGATGCCTTTCCCTCACTAAGTTTTCCAATTACCTTCACATAGCAACTTAGAATTAAATAACACAGATGATAATAGAATTCTAATATATCAATATTATTAACCTTAAAGAAATAAGAAAAAGGATGTTATTAGGGAATAGAGGATGAATAGTAAGCTTCAGGTATCATCTAATACAAAGAAAAGAACAAGACGTTCTCCAAGTTACTTCCAACTTGTTACAAACAATTTCAAAAAGAAGGATATGGCACCTACAGTTCCAAGCGTTAGAAGGCTTTTGTTGATGTATGATCCCTCTTTCCTCCTTAATCCAGTTGTTTCAGTTTTGGAGCTCTCTGATCCAGCTAAATCAATCAAATTCTAGAGCATGACAAGGTGGGTCAGGTTAGGTGAATTGTTAACAAATTTGCAAAAGCCTTGCATATCCTTCATGGTGATATTTTTGGACATACAAGCTGAGAGAAAATCACACCGTCATATTCATCACCACGGGCACTGCTTTCAATCATCTGAGAATAATTAATCATTTTTTAGTATTTAATAACAATAAACAAAATATATCTATTGAATAAAATGATGAGAAGAAACAATAATATATCTCAAAATTATTATATAAAAATCCTAAATAGGTTATTTAGAAACAGAAAAATAAATTTTCAACCATTCACTAATCCACAAAAGAGCCTTTGCATTTACTTGCAGTAAAATAGTTAATGATAGAAATTCAAACAAATGCACACATATTGGTAAACCGATAGTGGATGTAAAGAAAACGATAATCCTAAATGACATCAATTTTTCAAAAGTTAAATAGATAGCAATCATCAATTTTGGCTCACAAAATTCTCACTACATCATTTCACACAAAAGGAAAAGGCAGGCTCCATTCATTGGGAGTTGTGATTTGGAAGGATCACAAAGAAAATTGCATAAGAAACATTCACTGCCTACTTCATATAAAGATCGTATTTGTAAAATGCTGACTGCCTAACTTCCAACTTATACGCCAACAAAATACATTATCAATAAATATCCAAACATAAATAAAAAATCACATTTATTTTATGGTGGCATATTTTTTGCCAACACTTGAAAGTTATAACATTATAAAAATCAAATTTTCTTTATCCCTTTCCATCCTGCCATTCAAAAGCCAAAAAAAAAAGAATCCTCCGATGAGTCAATAGTTGGTAAACCTATGGTGCAGTAATTCAAAACAAACATCAAATTACCTATGTGCTACGCTAATTTCATTCTCTAGTGGAGTCATTTCCACACACAAGCACTTCAATCATTCAAATTTTATTACCACCCCAAAAAAAGAAAGAAAAAATAAAAACAAAACAGAAAGAAAACTCGACTGAATAATGAGAAAGCATCAAATTTGAACCTTACCAGTGTAAATATAGTATGACTTCGGCTACTCAACATATTAAAATTGTTTGAACCAACGTGACGATGCTCTAACTCCACCAAATTCAAGGTTAATCAATATCATTAAAAAATGGAAGGAAGTAGCAAAACCAAACTTCTGTATTACCTTCTCCAGCAGCGATGAAAGAAAGGGCATGCCCCGGAGATAAAACAACTTCTTCCTTTATACCTTCGACGTAAGTACCCTGAAATGTTGATCCCCACAACTCAAGTACATTTTTTATTGGTTACAAAATTTAGGAGGAAGATTGTATACAGCAGAAAAAAGCAAACTAACAATAAACCTGTGCATCTTCTCTAACACGCAAATTTTGACCAGTTGGATCAAGCAAATCATTTATCACCTAAGACAAAAGGTATAGAATGTCAAAGATTTACTTTTATAAGGCTTTACAGCCATCAAGGCATGAACAATAAAAAAATCAACTAAATGGAATTTTGGCCAGAAGAATTGATTGCCCTTGTTTACTGTTATTTTCTCATATGTACTCTAAAAGGTATATCATGTCAAAAGATTCACTTTTGAACGACCTTACAGCCATCAAAGCATGAACAAGAAAAAAATCAACAAATTGAAATTTTGGACAGAAGAATTGATTGGCCTTGTTTACTGTTATTATCTCAAATGTAACCAGTTAATCTTCAACTTTTCAACAAAACAAGATCTGGGTGCAAACTTCCCATAATTGTCTAAACCAGCCAGCCTTTCATGAAAACATCTTGTGTCTTAAGATTTATCTAGTAATACTAATTTATCAACTACAGCAGAGCACCTTATATTTTTCAAGGAAACCTGAGTTCTTGTTTAATTCTGTCTAAAGTTCTAAGAGGCATTAAAAATTCAGTACTCATTTATGCCTGAATTGTCATTATCGTTCCTAACAAGTTCAGATGTATTCGAAACATAAATCTTAACCAAGGATAATTGATTAAAATAAAAGGAAAAAAATCATTATCACTGTTATCGTGAAACAATAAGAACAGTCATTGAAAAAATAAGCAAGTCAAAGAGGATGATATTTAATAATTTGATTGTTTCAGTTTATTTATTTTAAGACTGGGGAAGACTTCTTACTTTTTTCTAGTTAAAAAAATCACTAGATCCAGGAAAAAATAATAATATCAAGAAACAAAAAGTTGAAAATGACAGAAACAAAGCATATGCATTAGTAGCATAAGTCTACGCTTATCTTAGTTAACAAGGATTCAAAGCATTTATGTTAAGGGCACATGCTAGTATATAGTGGTGATCCATGATGGGCCAGTTTATGACTTATGTAACAGGTTTAGTGTTAGTTATTAGATCATAGAATACAGCCCTTATTTGCAATGAATATCATCTTAAAGGGTGTTTTCTTTAAATTTTTCCCATAATTTCAAACTTTTGAAAAAGTTGCTGACTGAATTTGCTAATTAATCTCATTCTGAGGAATTCGACCATAAATTCCTTCCAGGACTTCTTGGATGCAAATAAATTACTGTCCAGTACCTGAAATTTGGATCATAGTTTTAAGAGGTGTCCAGTTATTACATCAAAATCTGGTCATAGCTGTTATGATCCACTACCAATAAGTAGAAAGCATCACATGTGCACTTAACTGACCTCGTTGTAGATCTCAAGATAGGACACACGAAGCAAGAACTCTCTCCCTGGACTCTGAACCAAAAGAACAGTTAATGATCGCAATTCATAATAGACACTTATCAGAAGGTGCCCAAGCATAAAGTAGTGATTGCATTTATCTTCTGACGATGATCAGCAAAAAAAGACCTAATGTTGAGAGCAAATGGAAAGATGCACCTTCATGTGACAAACCACATGATAATCTCTTCCAATCGGAAAACAAGGTAAGACAGGATGCAATCGCTGCTGCAAAGTGCAGACTTTATACCTCAAAATGTTGTTTGTCCTGAAAGCACACTTACATCTTGGATAATGCTGAAAACATCCTTAATGGCCAGTGGTATAATACCAGGAGCATTTTGATCACCCTGCAATGATTAGTACACCAAATGAGTCAATAAGAAAACTTCAGAAATTTTTTATGTAGTGAATATGTAGCAGGGAAGCACAATGAGGAAAAAAGAAAAAGAAAAAAAAATAACAATCATGCCATGATTATCTTGATACAAGCAAAAACTACAACAAAGAAATTAATAATTTTTTTGGCAATGGTAATGACAATGTAGTATGATTCCTTTCCCCCAAAGGACAACTTCCAAACTTCTGCTTCTAGCCCTCTATCCATATGCATAGATGGTGGAAATAAACTAGACACACGGCAATAAAAATAATAAGCATCATCAGCATTTCCATTAGAAATAATACTAGTCATAAAGTGAGCTCCTTTTCCCCTCTAAGTGCTTTCAGGCAAGATGAGGTGGAATCGATGGTGTATTTCTGAACTCGGACAAAGATTTCAGAAATTATTTAGCATTATCTAAGTCACATGATTTGGAAAATTCCAGAGCATGTCAATTAGTAGTTCATATTAAAAGTTGCACTAAAAAGGAATTAGCAAGCAAAGTGCCATGCATCTTACTGACTACAATTTTCAGTCAGGAATGCATGAAATCTTTTTGTGAACACTAATGCATATGAGAGACCAGAATCTCCCATTAATGACTTCTTTCCAAGGTAATACACTGTGAGCATGGGTCAACCAATGAACACTTACATGATGTATCCAAACAAAGCATACAACATCATGACAGAAGGAACTGCATTTGTTGCAAATATAGCTCCAACATCATCCACTGGCAACAATTTCTTCAGTACAATTATTAAATGTGTATAATCTTTTGCAGTACAGTGATCAGATCCGACAGCAAACAAGCTCAGGTTTAAATAAACATAGACGGACACGGACAAGAAATGATATTCAAAAAACTGAAGTCTTCTACTACATAATGCATTTACCAGGGAAATAGCCCAATACTCACATGCATTGTGTGTGTCTTCCCGCTACTGGTAACACCGTAAGCAAACACAGTACCTATAACATCAGCAGCACTAAGGTCAACCGCTGAACTTCGTACACAATTATTTCACCAGAACAAACTCTATAATAACTAAATGGCGCTGTGTTGAGCTTCAGAAACTATGTCAATACTAGCACTTCATTTTATTACAGCCTATAGTTAAGGTAGAAAAGATTTTAACCAGGCAGCTACTACAGTGCAGTAATAGTTCACTAAGAATGCAAATTATCCTATTTCTTTGGCAATTTAAATTTCAAGCGTAGCTGAATGTCCTTAGCATACCATTTACGCCTTCCATCGCCGCTTTTACTACAGGCCGTGCGGCTACGTCATAAACTTCCTCGGACGCAGCATTTGGACCAAAAACCTTGTCTGCCATTTCATAAAGTAATTACGAACAAGCATAAGCTTAGCACTAACGATAACACTCTTTAACTTTCACAAGTCTACAATTATAGCGGCAATATCATATTTTCAAACAAAACCCGCTGCTGTTGTGGAGAATCAGCATTAAATTGCCTTCAGGTAAGCAATTTGCAGTTGTATTCTTGGAAACTAAAAAAGTTCGGTAACTGATACCAAATGCATAGGCCGTTGCCAGATTATGCACGTTTCGGACAATCTTGTCGCCATCTGGATACCACGCAATCTCATCCCCACGCTGATACTCTCGGTCACTAAAATCACAAATTTCAGATTCTCAATTAGCCAATTCCGCAAATTTTCAAGCGCATTACTTCAAACCACAGCTCCAGCACCGAAATTCATGTTCAACCAGTGCAAAATCCTAATGATCTAGAACAATCAATTCAGATCTAATTACTTACTTAATCGGTCTAAATCGAACGGTCACCGAAATACTATCCCCAGACGATCTAGGCATGTCTAATGGATCAGTAATCACATCCTCCGACGAAGGAAAACCGACTGGCGATCGTGCTCTGCAGCCACGTGGACCGCTGTACATGGGATCGCTTTGGCTTCGACTTGGAGTTGTAGATCTAGCACCATACCCATTAGTCGAACCGTAAAACGATGAACCCGAAGTCGAACACGAACGAGGCACGAACCTGCCGCTAGTGTTCATAAACGAAGACGTCGATGACGACGACGAGTAGGGACTCGATGCTCGCCGGTGGCTGAACGGCGAGCTGCTTCGCCCTCTCGACGACATTTTACAGTCGAAGAATTCCCTCTCTCCTCTTCTCTTTCTACAAATGGAAATGTGGAGAGAATGGATGAAGCAGGAAATGAAGTGAGATAGTGCAACTGGAGAGAGAGAGAGAGAGAGAATATGTCAGAAGTCCCACATGGTTCCGAAGAAAAAAGTGAAGGACGTCGCTAGTTCTGTATCGAATTTAATTGCTATTTTCACGCTTTTAGCTATCTATGTGGAGTTAGTGAGAAAACGGAGACTGATTGCTTCTTCTTCAAGCATGCCCCGCCTCAGAGCAGTTGCAGAAACCTTATACGCAAACGGCGAAGGCAGATAGAGAGTGAGGAGTCGGTGACCAATATAACGGGTGGAAATTGGCGAACTGGTGTCAGATAATGACGACGACGAAACGGAAGGCTAATGCGATATATCGAAAATAATTACGAAAAATTATATAATAATTACATCTAAAAATTATTATACATTTTAAATATTACTCAAGGTAAATTTTGGGGAAAATATAATTGTCTGAAAATTAAGTGATTCACAGTGATGACGTGGCAAAAAAACGAGGGGGTTGAGCTTTAAAAGGCGGAGTAACTAACCCGTGCTTCGGGTGGAGGAGTGGATTTTGAAAACTGAAATGGAAAATGAGCGGGAAATTTACTGCAAAAAATATTAGTTTTTTTTTAATTTAATTTTTCAGGTCTATCCTGACTTTTTTTTATTTTTGTTTTTATTTTTAAAATTTGTAAATTTTATATTAGTGTTAATTTCCACTTTACTTGAAAATTTACCCAAATCATTATACGAAGAACCTTTTTTTTATGTATTTCGATTATATTTTTATATAAACATTAGCTGTTACGTAAATTCAAAGACAAAATCCAAATTGAAGAACATTATTATAATACTATTTTTGTATGTAATTAGATAATATTCTTATATACAGATTTTTTATATTTTTAAATAATATCTCTGTATAATTATTATGGTAAATTTATATATATATATAAACCCCAGTTTTAATAGACGTAGAACAATCCGAATTTCTGGTACGCAACATGGCTAATATGTTATGGTAATGATCAAAGTCTTGGTTCCGTCACAGAACCGGGAGTAATGGAAAAGCATACGTTTTAGATCAGTTCATATTAGACCTACCCAATTATTAAAAAAATAATAGTAATAAAGTTTATGGTTAAAATTAAGTCATTTTCTATTATTTTATAAATATTTTTATATAAATATTGATGTGTATATCAAAAATGAATTGACCTAAAAAGTCAACGAAAGTCCAAAAATGACGGTCAACACCTTAACAGCCCAGTTGGAGAACAGGCTAGAAGCTGTGGTATTGACCGTCGAAGCGGCCAACGCTCGCGTAGACGGTCAACTCAAACATTGACCGTTTGCGTGCTGAACGGTGGGCCCAAAGATGCTTCTCTATAGTAACGGGCCTGGTCCGTTTGAGCCCACGATCCATCAGGCAGCCAACAACCACTTTCGAGACATTTTCCACAATCACAACTGGCATCCGAAATTAAAATTGACAAAATTTGCGCCTTTCACATAATAAAGACGCCAGATTTTCTCAATTCATTACCAACTAGGGCTCTCCAACGGTAACATGCCTAGAAGGAAGGTGATCGGCTTGGAAAGTTGTTGGCCGCCTCAAAATGAAACTATCTCACTCAGTTTAGCAACTGAAATCTACTCCAAAAGGCAAGCTAGTCAATAATCACTGAGGGGATCACTCATTCCGAAGAAGGATGATCGCCCTCTCAATTATAAATCAACCCTTGAATTATCATTCAATGCACGCTTTCAAAGATACGGGCAAATGCATATGCTCTCAATTACTCTATGAATTAAGCTTCCAATTATGCTTTCAGACAGGGAGACGGACACAAAACACTTGTAGAGACGACCTATTCGAATACTCACAGCAGAGATGACCTTCATCTCTCCGTTGAAACTTTCGAAAAAATCTAAGGCAACAACGCGCTTCTGACAGCCGTTCACTGTCTTCCTGCCATCCAGATCCAAGATGACGGCTTTTGGCCTCTCTTACATCTGGAGATTCGTTCACTATTGTCCTCTCTCGATTCCTAGCTTTTAGTTTCTGTTACTTTCTAATTGTTGAAGGCTATTTACTCACTTGAGCGTCAAAGTATTTTCGGTGAGATAACATCCCGCCGATACGCTGACCTCCTGTGCTTTTTAGTGGTGTACAGGATTCACACTTAGGGATTGAAACTAGTTAAGATCCATCCAAACAAATTTGAATCCGTTTAAAGTTCGAATATAGGCACGCATCAAATATACAAATATAATATTATCTAACAATATTATGACTATTTTTTCCATAAAAATGATAACTACTTACGGAATAAATGATTTAATTATATATTTAAAAAATAAAAGATTTTGTATACATTTAAAATTTTATATTTTTATGTCTCAAATAATTCCAAACATAGGCCAATCATTTTTATTCCAAACCCTTTTTACCTAATTATTGTATATATTTTTTATTATGTCTATCAATAATATATATATAAATATGATGTGTACCTCGATTCGACTTCAAACAGATTCGGATTCTTCTGGATGGATTGAACCGGCTCCGTTCACTGAGTACGAGTCCTACACAACACTAAAATGAACAAGATGTCAGCGTTATCGGCGGGAAGTTGTCCCATCGAAAACACTCCGACGCTCAAGTAAGTAAGGCAGTATTTGAAGAAAGAAACTGAAAAGCTATTGAGCAGAATGATGAGGATTAGGAGTGTGAAAGTCCAGATGTAAGAAAGACGCGAGGCCTTCCTTATATCTGGATGGTGAGAAGGCAGTAAACGGCCGTAAGGGCTCTCTTGTTGCCTTAGAGATTGTTTGAGGTTATCAGAGCTTCTGGCGGCTGAAAGATAGAGAGAGCTCATTTAGAACACTTAGGATCTTTTGTGCGATTCAATACGTATCAGCATGCATACATGAAGGCGTACCTAGAATTAGGGTTCTATGGTTTATTTAAGGCTGAGAGGGTGATCCCCTTCTTTGGAAGGCGTGATCCCCTATTTCCACCTTGACTGGCTTGCCTTCTGGAGCAGATGTCAGTTGCCAATGTAGAGTGATAGTTTTCTTGTGTGGCGGCCAAGAGCTTTCCAAGTTTGTTTCCTTCCTTCTCAACATATTACCGTTGGAGTGCATTGGCGGGCAAGGTATTTGGAAGATTTGGCGCATTCATTATTTGAATGGCGTCAATTTTGTCAATATCCTTTCTGATGTAAATTAGAATCGTGGAAGACACGTGGAAGGCTGTGGTTGGCCGTGGGATGAGTTGTGGGCCCAAACGGAGTAGGCTCATTACTGTAGAAAGGCGTCATTCGAGCCCAATGTGCAGGGCGCAAGCGGTCAACATCTGAGTTAACCGTCAGCGTGTTGGCCGCCTTCGTAGAGGATGAAATGAGATTGGCTAGCGATCCACTAATAAGCTGTAGACCATAATGGAATTGGCCAATTACTGTAGGAAAGCCTCTAAAGGCCCAGATGAGCTTCGCATGGCGGTCAACATCGAGTTGACCGTCCGCGAGCAAGTTGTCCGCCAAGACGGTCAACGCCAACGTTGACCGTTTGGTTGTTGGGCTTTTCAGTTTCTGGGCCCGCCTTCTCAGTGGGCCGTAAGGATGTTGACTGACCTCCTTGGACTTCCATTGACTTCTTTTTGGGTCAGCCCATTATTGGTGTACCCATCAGGTAGTATCACTTACCTCGGAGGATAATTTGGAGGTGAGGCGTACTTGCCATAATCCCTCAAAATAAGAAAAAAGTAAATAAAGTTCAGTAAAGGCTTCTTAAGATGAGAAAGTTATGAATAAAGTTTGATAAAAGTTTAGTAAAGAAAGATAAAGGCTTTGTATTTCATGTATCTGATCCTTATATATATATTAAAGTATGTTCTGTATAAACATTGCATATTCTTACATAATATGTACACTGCTGAGCATTTGGCTCACTCATTGCGATTTTTCTTACCTTCAGATGGATCGTAGAAATTGACGATTGATGAGCAAAGTAAAATGGAAGCTTTGAGACTTCTTACATTTTTTGGTACTTTAGAATTATGTACACTTTGAATTTAGCATAGAAAAAAAAAAGAACGTATACCTAATAATGTTGTAAACTTAAAAGTTATAATATGTTGTTTTGATAATCTTAGAAATTGCTTCCGTTATTTTGATAAATTATGTATGTTTTCGTCACGTTTAATGAGAAAATGGCTTATGAATGTTTAGAATGCATCTTCCCTAATAAGACTAACACCGCAGTTTGATAATGCACATTAGAGCTATTATAATTTTGGCTGACATTTAGGTCCTCTGCATACTATTATCCATAAATGAATGGATACAAGAAAGGCTCACGTCCCTATTATGGTATAAAAAAATATATCAGTACGTGGAACATCACATTATATGTATCTTATGTAAGCCTAATGAGGAACTAGGCTTTGGATCCTGAGCCTAGGTATGACAGGAAGGCACACATTAGGATAAACGAGGGGCGTTGCGATGCTGTACGGTGTTATGCGGCATTCATTTGATTTGAATTCAATACCCATAGTTAATCCTTATAATATATATATATTATTTTTTTATTGTAAAAAAAAAAAAAGAGGACTATTGGATGGGGATCCAACGGGGCCCATATAGCGTCATATGCTGTATCACAGCAACCCCAATCTCCACGTAAGGGGCACCTTGGAGAATGTTGGTGGGCCCATAATTATGTTGAAGTATTTCGGTTGAAGTGAATGTGGTACCTTGCTGATTAGACAGAAACCGTATTACCAACAATAATATGACAGGAAGGTGTGTTTGAGAAACTACATTAGCAGTGCAATAAATATGCTTGCAAGTAAAATGAAGAAATTGCTCGAGAAAGGTGAAGAACATTACCAACTAAAGGCCGCAAACTTTTTATTGAAGGCCTTGCAATCACTTAGAGTAACTCCTACATAGTCCTGTCAGTAGAATAGGCTGTATAACTTTCATGCCAAGGACTTCATGTGAGAACCCGGTCCTAAAATATGGGATTTAGAAGATAATTAAATTAATAATGATAAAAAATTATGCTTAAAACATAAAAAAAATTAGATTAAAAAGTAAAAAAAAAGGGACTAGGCTTGGCACTTGAGGCGCCAAGCAAGGCGCTAGCTACAGAATAGGGCCACTCGAGGCACCACTCGGGCAGGTTTAACAGATTGGTTTCGCCTGAGTAGCACCCAATGTGCCACCTGGGTGCATTTAACAAAATGCGGGCACCCGAAAGACGCCCAATTGGCATTGAGCGACAGTTACCTTTTCAGTCCACTAACTTTAGGTTTTGTATATAAAAGTGGTGAAAAGGGAAGGGTTTTGGGGCTCGACTAGCAATGGCACGAAGGAGGAAGAGAGGAGAAGGAGGAGGGATTCTTCGCCACATTCGGTCCAATTAGAGTAAGAAAATTAGTAAATCAGGTCGAGACAAGTGTACCATAGGTTTTATTTTTTCTTATTATTGCTTTTTAATATATCTACTTCGGTATTAATACCCTAAAACTCTCAATCTCTAAGATTTTCTCCGATTAATGCATGTTTTTGAGGATTTATTAGATAGATTTTATGTTTATGCATAAATATGGTGATGTATGATTTTGATTTTGCCATTTCGCATGTGTTTTGTGTTCAATTTGCGTTCAAAAGTTTTGCCCCAAACCCTAGCTCAAAAATGGACTATAGGATATTTATAAATCCTGAGTTTTGAGGGAAGTTATTATTTGGTAAAATGTTTAAACTTATTAGACAATTTTTATCTGAAAATTTTATAGAAGTTATACCGTCCAAAATTTGTTAAGAACTTTTGAACATCCTATCCCCGGGATATAAATAAGGAGAAATTATTTGTTAAGAATTTTTGAACATCCTATCTTCGGAATGTAAATAAGGAGAAATTATTCGTTAAGAACTTTTGAAAACATCCATGTTTTTGAGATTAGGAGCTTCAAAACTATACGGAGGCTTCGACCTGTATTTTCCTCGGCATGCCATGAGAATGACCTCGTCCATGGAGGGATCTGTGGTCTGCCTTCCATAGGGTATTACTATGAAAAGTGATAATTAGGCCTAATTGAATATCTTGCCCTCAGAATGTAAATAAGGAGGATAATAACTTT
>JAOVVI020003025.1:0-12715 GCA_028571085.2 Nepenthes alata | reverse complement strand
TATTATAAAATAATTATATTGTGAAAATTTGAAGGAGATTTAGATCAGTTGGACTGCCACCCAAAACATTTTTGTATTGGTGCTCGAGCGTCAATTGGATTATAAAAGAAAAGAAAAAGAAAATAATAGTAATAATAATAATAATAACAATAATAATAATAATAATAAAAGGGGGAAAGAGGGAGGTGGTGCTGCAGAGTGGAAGAAGGGAGAAGGGAAAAGAGAAAAGAAAGAAAACAGGAGAGGAGAGGCAGAAGCAAAGCTTGCACGAAAGAGAAGAGAAGGACGAGAGAGAGGGGAGAGAAGAAGAGAGGAAGAGAGAGAGTGTGCAGTCGGTAGAGAAGGAAAGAAGAGGAGAGGCGCATGGGAGGAAGGCTGAAGCAAAGAGGGCGCGCGGTAGGAGAGAGAAAGTAAAGTTTGGATGCCTCGGAGCATTCTTTTGTTAGATTTGTTTGATATAAGGTTGAGACAAGTATCTATAAGCCGTATCTTTAGTCTATTTCAGCATCTTATGTGTTTTGACTATTGTTTGAAGATTTTACTAACATACATATTATTTTTATACACTCGATCTATTTATTCTGTATATGTATTTATAATTTACAGGCCAATTTGGGAGTTTTGTTCAGATTTTGTGATTTTGAAGGGTTTTATTATTTAATGGAAGTTCGAAAAATATCTAAACTATATATGTTCGTATATTAGTATATTTATACGGAAAGGGGAATGAACCAGGCCGTACATCGATACACATGCATGTTGCTAAGGGTTGAGGATGCTACTTTGTGGGACCATAGTGGTTCAAGGCTCCGGTGGGTCAATGTGTGTAGAACCGTGGTGGTTCGAGGCCCTAGTGGGTCGATGTGTGTAAAACCATGGTGGTCCGAAACCCTGATGGGTCGATATATGTGTGTGGGACCGCGGTGACTCGAGACCCTGGTAGGTCGATGTGTGCGTGGGACTGTGGTGGTCCGAGGCCCTGGTGGGTCGATATACGTGTGAGACCGTGGTGGTTCGAGGCCCTAGGGGTCAATAAGTGATCCGATAATGATGATGAAATGATCGAGAACTGCAGGCCTAAAATGCAGCTAGGCCGAGGTGGGTTGATATATGTGTGGGGCCATGGTGGTTCGAGGCCCTGATGGGTAGATATATGTGTGGGACCCTGTTAATCTGAGGCCCTAGGGGTCAATAAGTGATCCGATAATGATGATGAGATGATCGAGAACTGCAAGCCTAAAATGCAGCTGGGCCGAGAGCAGTAGGCCTAGAATGTAGTCGGGCCAAAAGCCGATGATATAAGATGGTCGAAAGTTGTCAGCCTAAAATGTAACTAAGATCTAATGATATAAGATAAATGTAGCCAGGCCAAGAGCTACAGGCCTACAATGTAGCCGAGATCCAACGATGTGAGATAGCCATACAGACCTTGTGATTTGTTTTATATGATTTGTTATGTGACGTCACCCTCCCTCTAATTTATACGCATTGTTTTATACATGTATATAATGATACTTGCTGAACTTTAAGCTCATATTTTCTATTTTACCCTTTCAGAGTAGAAGGCTTGGACACTTTGCTAAAGTTGGACGAAATCTAGCGCGACATCTCATATTTTGGTGAGTATTATATTTGTTCTATTATTATTGGATCGGTCATGGCTGTGTATTGGCTTATATTTCGGATATTCAGTTTGGCCCAATGTGGCCTTGAATATGTATTTGACGGTTAGATGAGTATATTTGATGGTCACGTATATGTATATATACGTGAATTATATCTCCCTTACGACTATTTGGAGCAGGTCATAATTATATTATCCGAACGGTTATTCGACGAGGTCCTGTGATGGGTTTTTCAATCTGATTATTATTATTCTAGATGTCAAAATTTTTATGGTCTGTCTATATATGTTATACCCGGTTTAAGATTTGCTTATCTGCTAATTAAAATTTAATTAATTATTGAATTAACCTGCTTAATTCAGGTTCGTGACAATATCAGTTTTAATCATTGACAAATATCACAAAGTATTTATAATGAGCATGGTATTTAATTAATTATTGCCCCAAACATCACTACGTATAATATCAAAACTTTTTTGTTGCACAACTACCATGAGAAAGAAACAAAAGAGTTTCTCTTACCGAGTTTATATATAGAACAATCAAATGATAGAGCAGAATAATCAAATTTATCTTTATTTCCCAACAAACTAGATTTCAACAGATGAGAAAGAACAATATGATTAAAGTGAGTTAAATGTTCATGCCAAATGATACATTTATTGTTAACGATCATACGACCAAAGATAATGAGCAAGGAATGGATAAATGTAATGAAAACAATTTTCAACTTTAAGCCCCTTTGCTAGTATCTTTTTTGACACCTAATCCTGCAAAAGACAATCATCAATAAAGAAGTAAACATCACAATTATTATCAATTAGTCGGTCAACCGTGAGAAGATTGGTTGAAAGTCTAGAGGATTTAAAAACATCATTAAAAGGGGAATTAATATCACCAACGGCCTTGATAGGTAAATGATTCTCATTAGTAATTTGGACATGAGAAGAACCAAGTTATTTATGAATGTTTTTCAGAGCATTGAGAGAACTAGTCATATGATTTGCCACACCAGAATGAACTACCCAAGATTGAAGAGATTTAAGTATCAATACCTTGGAGCCCCGAGGCTGCAAAAGCAGAGACAATCATCTATTGCACCATTTCTAGAATAAGACTAGATTGTCCAATGACATTAGGAATGTTTATAGTTGGAGTAGGAGAATTGACAAGAGCCTGATATGTGTTGGTTTGACAATTTTGTGGTCTGATAGGGCATTTTTTAATAATGTCTTTGTTTCTTACAGTAACTGCAATTTAGCCTTCGTATGTCCATATTTTTTTACAACTGAAACACTGAACTTTACACATATCCTTATCCTTCCCCTTTCCAAGAGCAGCATATGCAATTGTACTTCCATGTGAGAGCATCTTATCATGCTGGAATGTTGTCTATGAGAGAGGACACTTTTCTTCTCCAAGTAGTTCTCCTAAACACATTCAATGATGGAGATGGATCCCAGAACATCAAATTAGAGCAAGTAATTTCAAATTTAGGAAGCAATTGTATCAAGAATTGATCTCTCTTACTTTGCTCATGAATTTCCTAAACAACGGATAAAGATTCAGGGGGGACTTTTGAATTGTCTGGAAATTCTGCCCATATATTTTGAAAACTAGAAAAGTAGTCTTGCATTGAGAGATTGCATTACATAGATAGCAAGCTCATACTCTAGCTGAAATCCACATATTGTGTTATCTTGATTGTAAACACCTTCTTAAAGTATTCCCACATTGTTTGTATTGTCTTACAAGGCCTTAAATTAAGGACAATAAGAAGATTAATATATCCTAATCTTTTAACTTTCCATTGGGCTAACTTTGTAGGATCCATAGGAATTGGGTCGCTTCCATCTATGTGACCCCACAGTTCTTTCCCAATTACAAATAATGCAAATTAAAATTCTCGGGTAATGTAATTTTTTCTAGTGAAACTTACCACAAAAAAGCCAGAATTATTAGAAGACATTAGAAAGATGAGCCAACTTAGGTTAAAAAGAGGCTCCACTAGAGAGAAGGCCAAGATACCTACTGTTGCCACGAGAGATCAAGAGGAAAAACACCACACCTTACTGCTGTTCACACCGTCTGTTTTTGCTGCGTAAAGGAACAACACAGAGGAAGAGGCAAATCCACGATGAAGGAATGCAGCCTTCACTATGCAATGAGCAGAGCAATGAACACAGAGGGAAAAAATCGCAAAGGAGCACAACAATAGATGATGATGAACAACACAGTGCTGACTAACACTGCCGGAAATCACCGAGATGCGATGATGAACATCCACCGCTAAAAACCGCCAAAAGATTATTGATTTTGACAACCAAACACAAGGAAATGTACTTACTGTGATGAATGGGTTCACTGTGAAGAACATAGCTTTAACTGACAATAAAGAATGCAACGAAGCTTCGCAAGTTCACCAGCGATGACTGTGGGGGTCAGCCTAATGCTGTGAAGTGGCCAAATCAAAGGTTGGTTTGATTGTGAATGACAATCACCCACCTCTTTCCCGACTAATCACCGAAGAGATAACAACAGAAATGAAGAATCCCAAAATTTTAGGTCACATCACCAAGACGAAAACAAACCAAAACCAGAAGCTTTAACAGTAACAGTGAGCAATGATCAACAGGTATGGCTCTGATACAATGCAAAAATTGTATTTGAAAATTGAATGAATTTTATTGTGAGGATCCACTCTATCTCATATACAAATTGCACAATAATATCATTCCATGAGATCCCGTAATTATCACCTAAATATATGCATGATTGCCCTAATTACATTACAACCTATAATTTCCTCAATTAGAGATACTCAATGTATTACACTGTAAATATTACACTAACAAAAAGGAAATGATGAGCTTGTTATTGCATCAGTTCGCTGCAGTTTACATCCAATACTCAACATGCAGACCTAACAAAGGAATCTAGACAGTAACAGTACAAACATGTACTCTGCATTAGATAACAAATATGGGAAATAGACAATGGCACATGGAGCAGATTGAACTAAGAAACCTTACTTGTCCACTTCTCTAAGACTACTGAACGAAGATATTATATTGTTGCAAATTTCCAGAAGAGGGTTGCTTCTGACATCTTCATTAGACTCGGCAGTGGCATCGAGAAGCGACTGATGTGGAAGCAATATACAAGCCTGCAAGAAATATTTAGAAAATATAAAAAGGAGAACAAGACAAGTAGAAGTAACATGCTATGACATTCTACATCAACAAATTCCTGAATCCCTGCTCATGGCATTATAAGTCCTGCCACAAGAATGAAACTACAGAGCACTCTGTGGTATGACAACCTCTTTTTAGCCTTTGTTTTCTTTTCTGTACTTCTCCTTTTCCTTTCTTCCTCTCTATGGACTTGATGGTGCAGATGTACTTCAAATAAGAAAATCCATAAAGGCAATGTAACACCCAATTACTACAACATTACACAAGACGTCATAAATTGATTAAAGTAAGCAAATTGTTAAGGATAATTGTGGGTTTGAGTGAGAATCTAAGTATTTGATGATTTGAGAGAGAGCCTGAGAGGGCACCCTTGCCACACATGAGCGCATTTGAGGCAATATTTCTATGCCTGATATGCGCATAAAGGATGCTCATGTAAATTTGTTCAAGCAATTCAGATCTTGATACACGTCTAATAGGCGCATGTAGCTGGCCAATTTTAGCTTTCAAGCCTAATGCATGCACGAATGACACACCTGTGCCAATCTGCTTTTAAGGACGCCGACAGTTTTTCAGCCAATATTTTTTGAGTTTCCGAGAGGTGCGAGGAAAAGAAGAGAAGAGGGAAGAAAAAGAGAAAGAAAGGAAGAGGAAAAGAATTTAATGTGATTTTGAGCTAGATTTTAATAAATTTAACTTAAGGCAATTGCATCTAAGCACTTCTTTTTCATATTGTTGCTAAAATTTTTAGAAGTTTTTAATTATTGTTCTAAATATACATGCATGTGATATTTTGTTGCTTCTCTTAAGTTTGATTTTCATTTATGTTAGATTTGTCAATATATTATGAGATTTTGAAGGCTTGTGCCTTAATTCATACATATTGCAAAAAAATTCTTGAAATTTTTGAATATTTAGCATTGCATGTCCTCTTATGGAAGAATTTGATGAAAGACTCTACAACCAAGTTTAAGTCAATTATTTGATTTTCATATTTTGGAAATTTCCTCATTTGTGTAGAATTTCTTTTGTCTAAATAAAAATCATTGTAAAGAATTGACATAATATATTTAAATATATTAATTTGTAAGTGAAGGTCGTAATCTAGCATCTATAAATTAAAAAAGTGATGCTCATCCCCATCTAGAGGGTACAATATGTAGTTAGTCTACCCACAAATTCCAAATAGCGGCATACAATTCGGACTATGGGGTAAAAATTTGTAGTTCGATTTTTTTATGTCTGACCCCGGTTGGTTTGATTTATCACTGGTCCTTGGTTTTTAATTATTCTGTATTTTACATAAGATCATTGACATTTTGCCCTAGTCATATTTTGCGATATACATTCACACATACATATATATGTTTTGTTGAGATTTAGGTCCATTCTTATCATTTTTATCGCCTTTCAGATTTGCAAGCATAGATCACTAGTAAGTTTTGGATTGGAATGAGTTTTCTATAGGAATAGCTAAAAAAACAATCTTTATTGTATTTTTGACTTTGTAGTATGAATACAGAAACTTGGAATATGTGTGGTATTGGCATGTATAATGTTGGAATATTTCTTTTTATCGCCGGTGAGCCTTGAATTGTTGATTGTATGATGTTATTGGACTATAGATTGTAGATGATTTTTCTTCACATATTGATGAATTCGAGCAGGTATATACGATTTAAGGCCAAAAAAAATAGTTTTGGCTGAATTCTAGGACGATTTATATATTTTATTTAAATTCATTGCAAGATTAACTATCAGTTTATGTAGTATGTCGACCTGGGTTTTAGTTAATGTTTATAACATCAATTATGGTAATGATTTGGTTCCGAGGTCGTGACAAGCAGCCTCCTCGAAACCACAAATAGTTATATAGAATTAGATATGGGGAATAGCAGTCTCAAATTTGTGCAAAGAAGACAAATAAAATTACCTGAAATGCATGTGCTATTAGTAATTGTACCACTTCGGCACTCATCCTTTTTGTTATATTTCGTGCACTAATACTATCTGAAATGCTCTTCAAAACTCCAGTAATTGTTATATCATCTGTTGTACTTATACCATTTGACCTTCGAGTGCGGACAGAAGGCTGCAAAATGTTATATAATAGCAAAAAATATGTTATCACTAAAGGAGAAAAGGATGTTCTACAAATTTCACCTTCACCCACCCTGAGAAAATGTAAAAGTACACTACAACATTCCAAAAGTGCACTTGCTTAGAATGAAAGAAGAAAAAGAGGTTTAAAGAGAAACAAAGTAATAAAAACAAGGCTACATAATCAACCAAGTACCACAAAATATTATTGACTGAGGTTCGCCTGGCTCTACTAGTTCAACTCCTGTTCAATCAAGGAAATAGGAACGTGGTTCTAACTATGATTGCATTTGTGCTTGCAGCGGCAGTAACTCCATTACAGTTATAATGGATGTGATGTTATGATCATAACTGTAGATGATACCAATCCACTTTTTATTTGCTAGGTACAATATTAATATGCACAATCCACCAAAAAATTGCCTCAAGGTCCCCAGTTTACATTATGATCACTAGAAGTGATGTTTCTGATGAATTTATAGACTTTATTCAAAGATTAAAGCCTTAATGACAATGAATTGCCCTTTATGCCAATCTTATAATTAATCAACAATGTCACAGGCCTTGAAAGATAAAAATTCTCATAGTTTCTCAGCTGAGAATACCTATACTTTTCAAGCTTAAATGATTTAAAAAGAGTTGGGTATAAAAGTTCTAATAAATAGTGACCAACAGAAACTTCTATATGCACTGACAACAAGCATAAGAATACAAGTGAGGATACAAGATGCTTAAAAAGTAAAGGCTTTGAAGCCTCAAGGTTCCAAGGCTGAAGAAATTATCCATTGCTCTGATACATGGATCGACCGCCATGTCTGATACAAACAGAACCCCTAATGTTATCAAAGTAAAACAGGGCCCCATTACATATGTTTGAAAAGGGCCAAGAAAAAACAAATGGATGATTCAAGTCATATTAAGTACCCGTCAGGTCCAGTTTTTTAGTTTTTCTTCACTTATTATTTATTCACTTGTTGGGAGAGTGTGGATAGTGTCCCCGGGTAACTTGCCTTGCACCTATGTCTGGGACTGCACATGCCAAGGTATGCTGGAATTTGCAAAGAGCAGAATATATCTGTTCAGATTTAGACAAATATTTGCCACAGATAAGGCCAGTTGACCTGGGTTTTGCCATGTTTCATCCTTATATTCTAGCAGAACTTGTATTGTGTTAGCACTTGTCTACAATCATCTGAAGGAATGAATATTCTACACCAATATTCAAATAGTACAGTAGCGCATAATATCTGACCACATTGCAAATAAAAAACACAGCATTTCCTTAACACCATATATAATTCAGCAAACTTACTTTTGCAATGTACTTCCCAAAATATTTAAGAATTATATCCAACTTCAATTTAGGTTCATCAAAGACCTGCAAATGTAATCAAAACATTTCAATTGGCAGTAAAGGAGCTGCAACCATTTGAATCTACCCTTCAAAATTTTGCAAAGAATATGCAACAACAAATCAGTTAAGGAAATGACGTAGTGACTGTGCTTTGCATAAGGTTCCAACAAGGCACAACTGGCTCTCTCGACATCACTGTGCAGTTGCATGACTTTTTCCTCCAGCCCAGTGTAAGAAAGCCCAAGAAATTTCCCAAATTCTTTCATTTTCCTGCTCATCAAAACTATTCTAGAAAAAAGTAGAACACCAACACACACCCCATACACACAAAACAAAAACCAGGAAAATATACTAGTCTTTTCAAATTGCCTTCAAAAAATGAGAAAAATGTGATGTCAAACGGGTGCACTGAAGTATCATAATGCTCAAAACCGTCTCATCATAACCTAAAGCAGCAATGCAGTTGGGTGCTAATGAGATTGAACTATTGAAGAGTTCCATCACCACTCATTCAGGAAACTAGCTCATAACAGTTTTCCAGATAAGTTAAAGTGAGATACTACCTGAAAAAATGGGCAAAGCATATCTATGTTGTAAGTGAATTCATCCAGAACTATTTCCAAAGCCGGGGTTCTGCACAAAATCCAGATTTGAATTTGGCAAACACATTCACAAATATGAAACATATTTCATAGCAAGTGATAGTAACATAACCAGCTTAATCTCATATGTGGATTTCATAACATGACGAAAAGAAGATACCTCACACCATCAGCTCTTGTAGTAAGACCTTGCATATCAGCTTTCTTCCTTGATGAGTCAAGCTCCATCATCTGGAAACCTCAAAGTCATATACAAAAAAGCAGGTAAATTTTCTCAACCAAAATCTTGCAAATATTACCAACACCAATAAGTTCTGTGCAGCTCTACGAGTACAGCAATGCACTTCAGGTAAAGCAAGCGCCAAAGCCACACTGCCATTTTCATGCATGTTAACTGAATTGCTTTCAGCATTTCTGGTCTCATGACTATATACGGCATATATGGCACATGATCTAGACAAAATGGACAAGCAATCCTTGATGAAAGCTTTGTAGTTTATCCTCCTTGACCCCTGTGACAAATTCCACATCATTAACCCCCATCCCAAATAGCTGATACAAAAACAATTTCCTGAGAGAGAAAAAGGAGCTACGTGATGTAGATTGATTACTGGTCAATAACATCTCAACCTGGTACAAAAAAGGGATAGAAGTCCTCACAATCAGGGCATCAAAGAAAAAGGAGATACCAGAAGCACATTGAGTAAAGATTCTCTTAAAAGTGTCCATTCAGTGGTCTCTGTTATAGAAGAATGCACTCGTTAGATTACGGGAAATAACAGCTAAGATGAAAACATGGTTAAATCACACTATTATTACCTAGAAATGTACTATTACGAGGTAAAAAGTCCCTTTCAATGACAATGACAAGGAATTGAAACAATAACATGTCCCGGAAAAGCTGCAACAGTCAAAAACTTTCATCAAGTTGATGCTCCTTCCAAATCAAATAAAATGAAAATTTTGCACTTATCATATGATCCTACTAGGCCAAAATTGTAATGCAAATAAGTTTAAATAACATATTTAAAAACTTGGCCACTTTAAGATTAAGCAGGCTACCTTTAACTGCAGTTCTGCATCCCCAGCCACTTTTGTAAGACCTTCTAACAAAATATGAAAGCCCTGAAATTGCAAGAAAATATAACATTTAGAACCCATAATAAGCTAACAGAGGAGTATTTTTAAGAGCAACAAAACTGTGGCTGGGTAAAACTTAAGCATTAATTTGCTAATTCAAAATGCACTTCCTTGCCACAAGTTACAAGAAAATGGGATTCATGTGGGAATTTAGTCATACATTAATAACAACAAAGCCTTAAATCCCACTAGGTGAAAACGGTTACATAAATCCTCTATTGCCATTGCACTTAATTTAAGATAATATAAGCAATTTAATAAAAATTTTCTAGGCCTTCCCTCACGTTATTGCCTCCAACATTAATCAAATGACTATGAATATACTCATTCATTCTCTTCACTTTTAGAATGGCCTTATACATCCATCTTAGTTTTCTCATTTTCACAAGACTTACTTTATTTTACATGTTCTTTAATTGCCCAACATTCTTACCCATAAAGAGTAGTCAGTTTCATAGTCTTCTTATAAAATTTTATCTGTATTTTAAAGGCACCTTCCGACCAAAAACCACACCCAATACATTTCTCCAAATCAAAGAGCATGCATTAATTTATGTATTACATCATTGTCGATTGATATATATTATTGAATCGGCTATTAACCCTGTGTATTTCAAAATTGGTATGTCTGACAAGCCGGTATTTCAATAAGAAATCAAGTGCAAAGAATAAGTTGCACTATGCAAAAGAAAGCAAATTATCTGTCAGCGCAATGATATACAATACGTTAAAAAATAAGATGCTGCAATGGATTTTTCTTTCCCAATTATTCATGACAGAAGGTCATGAAATTGGCATGACATACAAGTCAAGAAAAAAAAAAGAAACTGCTTGTCATGATTATGATGAACTGTTTAATTCAGCATTTTGCCTTGTCATAGTGGTATAAAGGTGTATAATATGGGAGTAGCATAGGAAAGTCCAACTCACAGATGAGTCAAGAGGTCTATTAGAATTTCTATTAGCTACCTCCGCGCTAGAGGCAGCATCCAAGCTGAGATTAAATGGTGACCACGCCTGAAACACAGTGAGAATAAGGGAGTATATCGCATGGAATGAATCATATTCCCAAACAACGTGTCCTGAAATTGGATGTCAATATCCAAAGGATTAAAGTGAAATTAAATACAAAATAAGGGTTGAAAAAGGAATTAACAATCAATACCTCTTCAATAACAACTAGCTCAGTGGGATTGATAGGAGATGAATTGCTTTTGACTATGTTACATAAATAAACCCGAGGAAAGCGCTGCAGAATCACCAAAAGTTCTCACGGGTTACTGAACTAGAGATACATAAATATTTGAAATATTTGAGGTAAGAAATGAAACAATTAGTACCTTCTCCAGTTCACAAAGAAGCTGGTAACTAGACATTATCAATTCCAAGGACTTCCCTTCCTTTAAGATTTGAAAAATTGCCTCCCACATTTTGCTATTTCAAAAACCAAATTGGCACAAACTTTCAGATATGTTTTCGAAGAGAAATGAACAGTCTACACTAAGCCACGATTCGCACATTGTGTAACCTAATATATTTCCAATAACTGATACTGCATACCAATAGACGTAACTATTTGAGCTCATACAAACAATAAATAGTAGTTGGCACTACTCCTCAGAGTAGCTAGTTTGCTTCCTCGATAACAATAAACAACAACAATTACGTGCAGACATAAAGATACACCTTTACTATTCGCAGAAGCCAAATAGGGACCGTTTAGCGTATCCTTGTGGAATTGTTGGGCACCACCATCGTTTTATAATTTATACATATGAAAACTATCGGGAATACCAATAATTACATGGAAATATCCAAGTCGGTAATTGGTGCTAGTAAAGAGATTGTAGCATAAGTTTACAAAAAGAATAAATAAGGCCCACGGAATGGACATGATGAGGGAGAGGTGGTACTTAGTGGGAGGAGTTCCATCTTCGGGAAAAATCGAGGCAAAGCGAATAGCTTCCAGAAAAGCAATCCCTACATTATACCAAGGGATTAATCAAGCATTGTAAAACGCAATAGCCTCGTTGATTTTTCCTTCAAAAAAAAAATCACAAATAAAGAGATTTACGGTCGTTGATGAGGTGAGGAGAGTCATTGGCACCAAGAACGTCGAGGATTGCCATGGTGTTGTCTTCCATCCCTCTGTCACTCGCTGTTCTTCTTCTGGGATTTACCATTCTGTCTCGCTGTCTCTCGCTCTCACTCACTCACTACCACTCCATCAAGGATCAGGAGAAACCCTAACTGCAAGGTTGAAGTTGATTTCCCCGCCAAATAAAGAAGAAAATGAAAATTGCGTACCAAAACACAATGATAAATAGTAAATAAAAAATAACGCAGCACAAAATTGCCAAAAAGCCTCGAACTCTTAGCCGTGTTCTAGAAAATAATACTACGAATCTAATTCTAAAGTAACTCACATTCATTGACCTAAATAAATATTTATATCTAAATATAAATACTCTAATTAAAAATAATATTGCATTGGAGTGAACTATTTAAAATTTTTTAATCATCTAAAATTTAAATTTCATAAATATAATGACTTAATTTAAACATTAAAATTTGAACGTCTATTTATTACTAACTATACCTGATTTTTCTTTTATCTTGTCTTTTCTCTTTTCACTCGCGCCTTCTTTTCATGCTTTTCTTATTTTCTTCTTATCTTTGATGCTGGTAATTATCTTCACA
>JAOVVI020003024.1:962-19839 GCA_028571085.2 Nepenthes alata | reverse complement strand
GTTACAAAGGAGACTCTGCCGAAATTTCTGCAGAAGTCTTGCCTTATGTTTAAACCATTAATTGGGTTTCAAATTGACGGAAGCTTTAGAGGAATAAAAAAAAAAAAAAAATCCGTTCCGTCACATGTGGTGCTGCATGTGTCATGTCGCTCATATGAGTTTCGCCATGCATTGATTTTACGGCATGGGTTCCATGCATTTGGTGCATATTGATCATATGCTCAAGTTGTCCCATCTAGGGTTGTCATGTTTAGGAATGGTCATAAGGAAACTTGGCAAGCTAATTTCATCGGTGTTATAATTCACTTGTGGATCGAATTTTAGGGCTTGAATGAACGTACGTGATGGCATGTGAGCAGTGGTGGGATTGTGTGGGTCATTTGGCTCTTTGTCTACATGTTTAACTGCATGCACATGTGCCTCTTCACCGAAAGGCCAAAAGCTTTGTGTCCTTGTTGATGTGTGGTTTCCTACGTCGCATACCCATTTGAAGGAATTTATCATGTTGGGAAGATGCCTTTTGCTCGGTGTCCCAAGGGGGAGTCTGGTAGACAATTCATGAGGCTCATTGTCCCCTCATGTTGTGTTTTCAATGCAATTAAGGTAGGCGATGGGATTTAGCATGTTCTTTCAGATGCATAAGATTGAGAGACAAGTAATGTGCGAGGAGTTTTGTTAGCCCGATCTCTATAGACACAAATGATAGTCGAACACTCATTGACCTCTTGACCGGTGTTCAAATCTGTCAGCAAGGCACATGATTGTCGGTGCCAAAGAAGGAATGCTACCTGATTGATCCTCCTAGTAGTTATATGGTTATCTCAAAGATTAAGCCATGCATGTGTAAGTATGAACTAATTCAGACGGTGAAATTTCAAATGGCTCATTAAATCAGTTATAGTTTGTTTGATGGTACCTACTACTCGAATAACCACAGCAATTCTAGAGCTAATACATGCAACAAACCTCGACTTCTAGAAGGGATGCATTTATTAGATAAAAGGTCGACATGGGTTCAACCCATTTCTCTAATGATTCATGATAACTCAACAGATCACACAGCTTTGACGCTGCTGACTCATCATTCAAATTTCTGCCCTATCAACTTTTAATTTTAGGATAGTAGCCTACCATGGTGGTGATGGGTGATGGAGAATAAGGGTTTGATTCATGAGATGGAGCCTAAGAAATGGTTACCACTTCCATGGAAGGCAGCAAGTGCACAAATTACCCGATCCTGACATGAGAAGGTTGTAACAATAAATAACAATAACAGGCTCATTGAGTCTAGTAATTGGAATGAGTATAATCAAAATCCCTTAACGAGGATCCATTGGAGTGCATGTCTAGTGCTAGCAGCAATAGTAATTCCTCCTCCGGCAGTTAAAAAGATTATTGTTGGACCTTGGGATGGGGTGACCGGTCCGCCCCAGGTGAGCACTTTAAATAGGTATGACGGCGCAGCTGCTTCATTGAGAAGCAACATGGAATCGAGAACACCAAGTGGGCCATTTTTTGTAAGCAGAACTTGCGATGTGGGATGAATTGAAAGCCTATTTACGATGCCATACTGTGCGATAACCATGATCCCACAACGGGTGTTAGATAATTAAGACAACTAGATGGTGGTCATAGAAGTCAAAATCCGCTAACGAGTGTGTAACAACTCACTTGCCGAATCAACTAGACCCAAAAATGGATCGCACTTAAGTGCACCACCTACACCCTCAAGCTCGAGCAAGGGGGTCCCACTACCAAACCCATAGGCACACTACGTGTCGCAAGGGGACGAACTAGGAACCGCTCCCTTGGGGGCCTTTCCCAGGTGTCGTGCAGCCAACTCAGAACTAGTATAGAAAAGGGGATCTGACTGTTTAATAAAAACAAAGCACTGTGATTGTCCCTGAGGATGCTATCGTAATGTGATTTCTGCCTATTACTATGAAAATCAAAGTAAAGAAATTCAACCAAGCTCGGGTAAATGTCAAGAGTAACTATAACTCTCATAAGGAAGCCAAATGACTCGTCATCTAATTAGTGATGCGTATGAATAGATTAATGAGATTTCCACTGTCCATGTCTACTATCAAGCGAAACCACGGCCAAGGGAATGAACTTGGCAGAATCAGTGAGGAAAGAAGACCTTATTGAGCTCGACTCTAGTAGACTTTGTGAAATGACTTGATAGGTGTAGGATAAGTGGGAGCCCTCGAGCAAAAGTTAAATGCCACTACTTTTATTATTATTTTACTTACTTTGTGAGTCAAAGGCGGGGCATGGCCCCTCTTTTTTGACCGAAGGCCACCTAGCAGGCATATCTGAGCGTAGGATATTGTGAGGTGGGGAGTTTTGCTGGGGTGGCACATCTGTTAAAAGATAATGTATGAGTCCTATGATAAGCTCAATGACAACAAAAATATCATTCAGAATAGAAGGGAATAAGCTCATTTGATTTTGATTTTTAGTATGAATACGAACCATGAAAGCATGGCCCATTGTTCCCTTAGACCTTCAGAATTTGAAGCTAGAGATGTCAGAAAAGTTACCAAAGGGATAACTTGCTTGTGGTAGCCAAGCCTTCATAGTGAAATTGCTTTTTGATCCTTCGATGTCGTGTCTTCCTATCAGTGTGAAGTAGAATTCACCAAGTGTTGGATTGTTCTCCCACCAATAGGTAACATGAGTTGGGTTTAGACCTTCGTGAGATAGGTTTGTTTTACCCTACTGATGTCAATATTGTGATGGTAATTCAACTTAGTATGAGATGAACCGTTGATTCGCACAATTGCTCCTTGCTCTTGGTTGGAAAGCCAATGACACGTAGTTACTGTGCGTTGGATTATGATTGAACACCTTCAAGTTGGAATCCAGGCCAAAAGTGACACATGCGCTCGCCGCTCTTTTACCGACCAAAAGTAGGGGCCTTGCCCCACAAGGGCATGTGTCGTTGGCCAAGCCCCCAAGGCAAATTCACCGTGTCGGCCACCTAGAAGTATAATTTCCACCGAGCGGTGGGTTGAATCCTTTGCAGATTACTTAAATACGTGATTTGGTATTGTCAGTGGTAGAGTAGCCTTGTTGCTGCAATCCACTGAGATTCATCCCTACATCGCTCTGATTTATCGCTCCCTCTGAAATCGAGTAACTTTGCAAAATTACAGAGGCTCGGAATGGATAGCCGCCACTGCAGCTATCCACAGTGCTCCATATTACCCCAAGATGCTCCTGTGAAAACCACTAAATTTTCAAGGTAGGATAATAGAAATGGAAAAAAATGGAGCACCGTTGGCCACGTCCCTAACTTTTTAGGGCATGTCCCTGTCATGCCCCAATAATAATCCAATTTAACCATGTCATGCAACTGCCATGGCAATGTTGTGTGCCTAGTAGTGACCGTGTCATGATCTTTTCACATCCCACTGATGCTACATTGATTCCCTTATCTCGCCCAACAGTGCCCGTGTTACCTGTCATTCTCGATTAGCTCCCTTGCCATGCCCACCAGTGCTAGTGTCGCACCCTAGGAATGCCCTTGTAAAGCCTAGTAGCTCCCTTGTCGTGCCTAGAAATGTAGGTGTCACGGGCATGCCGGTCCCTTGTCACTCCAAGTGGTGCCCACGTAGCTTGTCGAGCTCCTACGGCTCCTTTGTTTGGCCCAACTGAGCCAGTGTTGTGCCAATGTCGCACCCCAAGAACACCCTTGTTACACCTAGCAGCACTGATGTTGTGCCCATGTCAGTCCTTTTTCACACCCAGTGATGCTTGCATCGCTTGTCAAGCTCCAGTAGCTCTCTTGTTATGCCCAGCAGTGCCGGTGTTGCACTGGTGTTGCACCCTAGGAACACCCTTATCATGCTGCTGTCGCACCTAGCAGCTCTCTTGTCATGGTCCAACAGTTCCCTTGTCGCGCCTAGTAGTGCTGGTGTCACGCCATTGTCATGCCCCAGGAATTCCCTTGTCATCTCAGTGTCATGCTCTAGCAACTCCCTTATCACACCCAGCAATGCTGGTGACACATTCATGGAAGTCCCTTGTCGCTCCTAGCAGTGCCCGCATTGCTTGTCGTGCTCCAACAGCTCCCTTATTCCGCCCTGTAGTTCTGGTATTGCTCTGTGTTATGCAAGTATCGTTGTAATGACCTGAGTTTAACTCGAGTCGTTACAGTCGTTCCCCAGGAACCCCTTGTGACTCTGGTGTCGTGCCCAGTAGCTCCCTTATAGTGCCTAGCTGCACTGGTGTTGTGCCCATGCTAGTCCCCTGTTGCTCCCAACAGTGCTTGCGTTGCTTGTCATGCTCCAACATCTCCCTTGTCTTGCCAAGCAGTGCTCCCAGGAATGCCCTTGTCGCACTGGTGTCATGCCCAGTAGCTCCCTTGTCGCCCCCTGTAGCACTGGTGTCATGCCCATGTCGATCCCTTATCACTCAGAACAATGTTCGTGTAGCTTGTCATGCTCCAACAGCTCCCTTGTCAAGCCCTGCAGTGCTCCCTGGAATGCCCTTCTCGCGCTTGTGTCGTGCCAAGTAGCTCCCTTATCTCACCCAACAGCGCTGGTGTCGTGCCTGTTCTGGTCCCTTGTTGCTCCCAGCAGTGCCCGTGTAAGCTATCATGCTCCAGCAGCTCCATTGTCATGCTCAATAGTGTTGGTATTCCATCCCAAGAACACCCTTGTCACGTCGCTTTCTCACCCAGTAGATCACTTATCATGCCCAGCAATGCTGGTGTCACACTAGTGTCGGTTCCTTGTTGCTCTTAGTAATCCCTGGTTCACTTGTCATGGTCCAGCAGATCCCTTGTTATGCCTAACAATGCTCCAAGGAATAACCTAGTCACGTTGGTGTTGCACCCAACAATGTTGGTGTCCTGCCCGTGTCTTTCGCTTGTCGCTCCCAGTAGCATCCAGCATCGCTTTTTGTGTTCTCGTAGTTTCCTCGTTGGGCCCTGCAGTATTAGTGTCGCAGCCCAGCAATGTCATTGTTGCACCTAGTAGTGCCTGAGTCGCTCCCCAAGAATGTCATAGTCACGCCCAGTAGCTCCCATGTGCACCACAACAGTGCCTTTGTCGTGCCCAGTGTATCCCTGTGGTGCCCGTGTCATCCCTAGTAGTGCTCGATTCAATCCAGCAACACCCGTGTAACACATTGCGGTACCCAGTAGCTTCCTTGTCGTGACCAGTGGAGTCCTTGTCACACCCTACGACATCCAAGTAGTTCCTTTTTCACCAAGGGCGCTCTCCAGTAGTGTGCCCTTATCGCACTCGTGTCATGCTCGGAAGTGCCTAGCTTGCTCCCCAGCACCACCAGTGTTGCACCGAGTGATTCCCCAGCACGTCCCACCGATGCCCTTGTCGAGCCCTACGTGCCCTAGCTTATCTCTTCTCACCTTGTAGGTGTCGTGTCATGCCCATAGTGCTCCCTTGTCGCAACCTAGCAGTGCCCTTGTCACACCCAGTAGGGCCAATGTCGCACCCGTGTTGCACCCATGTCGGTCCCTTGTCGTAACTAGCTACGCCCAGGTCAGTTATCCCGTCCAACATGCCGCAGTAGCTCCCTTGTCACGCCCGATCAATGCCCTAGTTGTGCCCAGCAGTGATGGTGTTGCACTCGTGCAGCTTGCTTGTTACGGTCTAATAGCGCCCTTGTTGTGCCCCAGCAACAACCTTGTCATGCCACGTTGGTGTCCTTTATGCACCTAACAGTGCTGGTGTTGTGCCCATGCGGCTCCCTTGTCACATCAAAGCAATGACCATGTTGCACCCCATCTATGCCCTTGTGGCACCCATGCTGCTCCCTTGTCACACGCCAGCAATGTCCTTTCACTCCCGACAGCTCAAGGGCAATTCCCCAGCACAACCAGTGTCAAGCATAGCAGTGCCTAGGTTACTCCCTAGCATAACAAGTGTCACACCCAGCACCTCCCATGTTATGCCGAGTGCATCATAGCAGCGTTTGGGTCACTACCGAGCACCACCAATGTCGCACCCAGTAACTCCCCAGCGCACCCCAACACCTCCCATGTTGCACCCAGTGTGTCCCAACAGTTTTCGTGTTGCACCCAGCAGTGCCTCGGTTGCTCCCCAGCTCTTCCCATCACTACCCTTGTCGCTCCTTGCGCACCCCAGCAACGCCCAATAGCTCCTTTATTTCGTCTGTGTCGAGCCCGACCATGCTCGAGTCATGTCATGGTCATTCCCACTCATCGCCCATGTCGTGCACAGTGCGCTGCCGCAATGCCCTTGACATGGCCGACTCAACATGGAGGCTTTGCAAAGCATTCTCATGTCGATCATCTCGGCACTCCATTCCCAATGACATGTCAAGTCTTTAGTGATGGTTTCTCATCCCTTGATTTTTTCTCCTATCAGCACAACCTAGATTTTTCGGGTATCATGTGGCCTCATCATGACATTTCTCACTGATGCACGTGGTCTTAGGGTAGACATCTTTCGCCAATGCCTTGCCCTTTTGTAAGTGGACATCATCCCAATAATCTTGCCCTCAGCTCTCTGTGCATGCTTTAAAAAGGAAAACACCACTTTTCCTAGTGAATACGATTTTTTGCTTATTTTTTTCCTTCAATAATTGGACTTACGACCCCTTCCCGAACTCAAACCACAATGCAATACATCTAAATTTTCTCCATAATTTATGCTAATTTTATTTAAAAAGTTATTCATTTGGACAAGTCTTGACAAAGTTATTAATTTTAAAAATTGCACAACATTTGAGAAGTTATTATAATATTCTCCCGTTGTCAAAAAAACGTAAAACTTGGTTTTAACCTACTCCTAATTCTCATCTTTCTAAAATAATCACCTAAAAATGTCACTGGTAACTACAAAAAATCCCATTATGAAAGTTGGGGGGGTCCGATGTTTACTCTCGCTAAGGCAAAAATTGCCCAGAACTCTCTCTATTAGGGAGCTACTTCGCTACTGGGGCGTGTTGACGCTACCACACGCACAGGTCACCAAAGCACGCTATGCATGGTGCTTCATGTTCCGTGTTTCTCATACGTGTTCTCTAATGCTATGATCGTACTGCCTGGGTTACCATGCGCTCATTGTATACTGCTCGTACGCTCGGTTATCCCATCTATTATTACTTCACTCAAGGTGCATGTTGGCATGACATGTATCGTGCTACGTATCTTGCATTGTTCCTGCATGTTTTTCCATGCCATGATTTTGTGTCCCAGGTTTGCATCCTTTGCATATCGGTTGTGTGTTTGGGTTGTCCCAACTATGGGTGTATTGCTACATGTGCATGTTTGCATGCCTTGCTTGGTGTTGCGTGTGTCGTGCTGTTCATGCATGGTTCGCCACACCATGATTTCAAGTCTCAGGCTTCCATGCATTCGGTGCATGTCGGTCTCAAAGTTGTTGCCACACCATCCACACCATGATGGCATGCGGGGGGTTGTTGTAGTTAAAAAACTCAAAGTTGGACCTTGGTATGGGGTGACTGGTTCTCCTCTGGCGAGCATTGATCGTCTTGTCCCTTCTATCGATGATGTGCTCCTGGCCTTAATTGGCTAGGTCGTACCTCTAGCACTGTTACTTTGGAGAGATTAGAGTGCTAAAAGTAGGCCTAAGCTTTTGATACATTAGCATGGGATAACGTCATAGGATTTTGGTCCTATTGTGTTGGCCTTCAGGATGAGAGTAATGATTAATAGGGACAGTCGGGGACATTTGTATTTCATAGTTAGAGGTGAAATTCTTGGATTTAAGAAAGACAAAGAACTGCAAAAGGATTTACCAAGGATGTTTTCATTCATTAAGAAGGAAAGTTGGGGGCTCAAAGACGATCATATACCATCCTAGTCTCAACCAAAAATGATGCTGACCATGGATTGGTAGATGTTACTTTTAGGACACCACTTGCACCTTATGGGAAATAAAAGTTTTTGGGTTTCGGCGGGAGTATGGTTGTAAGGTTGAAACTTACAGGAATTGATGGAAGGACACCACTAGGAGTGGAGCCTACGTCTTGATTTGACTCAACACAAGAAAACTTATCGGGTCGAGACATAGTAAGGATTGACAGAGTGAGAGTTCTTTCTTGATTCTATGAGTGGTGGTGCATGGCTGCTCTTAGTTGGTGAAGTGATTTGTCTAGTTAATTCCGTTAACAAATGAGACCTCAGCCTGCTAACTAGCTATATGGAGTTATCCCTTCATGGCTAGTTTCTTAGAGGGACAATGGCCTTTCAGGCCACGAAAGTTTGAGGCAATAACAGGTCTGTGATTCCTTAGATGTTCTAGGCTACACGCACGATACACAGATGTATTCAAGGAGTGTGTAGCCTTGGTCGATAGGTCTGGGTAATCTTTGAAATATCAATGTGATGGGGATAGATCATTGCAATTGTTGGTCTCTAACGAGGAATTCCTACTAAGCTCTAGTCATCAGCTCACATTGACTACGTCCCTGCCCTTTGAACACACCACTCGTCGGTCCTAGTGATTGAATGGTCTAGTAAAGTGTTTGGATCATGGCAATGTGGACGGTTTCTTATCAGTGACATCACGAGAAGTCCACTAAACCTTGTCATATAGAGGAAGGAGAAGTCGTAATAAGGTTTTTGTTCGTGAACCTACGAAAGGATCATTATTGAAAATTTCTAAGCAGAGTGACCCGTGGACATGTTGAAGTAAATCGTCGAGGGTGTGGCACCTAATGTGGCATGGCATCCTTGACTGCCAACAGAGCCCACACCTTCTAGTCTTCTCCAGGTGTGGAAATGGGTGTGCAGGGTTTGACTTTGCATAAGAATGAACCCTAGCGTGGATCGCACAAAGGAACAGTAACATAGCGTGAATTTCCTTACCGTCGGATGTTCGGTGAGTGAAGTGGCAACCTGTCATATCTAAATGACTCTCAGCAATGAATATCTCGGCTCTCGCATCGATGAAGAACGTAGCAAAACATGATACTTGGTGTGAATTGTAGAATTCCATGTACCATTGAGTCTTTGAATGCAAGTTGCACCCGAAGCCTCTAGGCTGAGGGCACGTCGGCCTGGGCATCATGCAACGCGTAGCCTCCAACCAAGCCATGTGTCTCTGCATGCTAGGTTGGGGTGGATGGTGGCCTCTCGTGTGTTGTTGTGCAGTTGGCCAAAAATCAAAGCTTCGTGACTATGCCATGACGTTCGGGGGTCAACCAGGCGAAGGTGAAGGTTGCATCACATCACACTCAACACGTCACCCCTGAAGCTCACATGACCCTGCTGCGTCTTCTGTATGTCACCAACACAATGACCTCAAGTCCAACAGGGCTACCCACTGAGTTTAAGCATATCAATAAGCGGAGGAAAAGAAACTTATAAGGATTCTCCTAGTAACGGCAAACGAATCGAGAAGTGCCCAACTTTAGAATCGGAAAACTCTGTCATCTGAATTGTAGTATAGAGAAGCATCCTCAGCGATGGATTGGGCCCAAGTACCTTGGAATGGGGCACCCGAGAGGGGGAGAACCCCATCTTGCCCAGACCCTGTCGCACCATGAAGCATTGTCGATGAGTTGGGTTGTTTGTGAATGAAGCCCCAAGCAAGCGGTAAATTTTGTCCAAGGCAAAATAACGGCGAGAGACTGGTAGCAAACAAGTACTACGTGGAAAAGATGAAAAGGAAATTTAAAAGAGAGTCAAAGACTTCTTCAAATTGCCTAGAGGGAAGCAGATGGTGGCCGGTGATGCACCCCAGTCGGATGCGGAACAGTCACAAGCCAGACCGCCGGTCAGCTCGGGGCATGGACTGATGTGGATTGAGCTAAAATAAAATTTGTAGACAAGCTTGGCATGGTAGTCCCAACAACTGTGGAAGACAGTGTGCACCATCATAATGTGCTTGTCACAAGTACACTCTATTCATTGGCCTGCAAGCCACCAATTCGACCCGTCTTAAAACACAAACAAAGGAGTCTAACAAGTGTGTAAGTTAACAGGAAAGTAAACCCGTATAGCATAAGAAAGCTGATTGGCGGGATCCCCTCATGGGCTGCACCGTCGACTGACCTTGATCTTTTGAGAAGTGTTCTAGTGAGTGCATACCTGTTGGGACTCAAAAGATAATGAACTATGCCTAAGCGGGGCAAAGCTAGATGAAACTCTAGTGGAGGCCTGAAGCAATACTGACATGCAAATAATTCATCTAACTTAGGTATAGGGGTGAAAGATTAATTGAACCGTCTAGTAGCTGGTTCCCTCCGAAGTTTTCCTAGGGATAGCGGGAGCGGGAATGAGAGTTCTATCAGGTAAAGCTAATGATTTGAGGCATTGAGGGCACAATGCCCATGACCTATTCTCAAACTTTAAATAGGTAGGACGGTGTGGCTGCTTCATTGAGCCATGACATGGAATCGAGAGCTCCAAGTGGGGCATTTTTGGTAAGCAGAACTAGTAATGTCGGATGAACCAGAAGCAGGGTTATGGTGTCAAACTAGTCGCTAACGTCGATCCCACAAAGGGTGTTGGTCAATAAAGACAGCAGGACAGTGGTCATGGAAGTCTAAATCCACTAAGGAGTATGTAACAAATCACTTGCCGAATCAACTAGCCAAAAAAATGGATGGCGCTTAAGTGCATAACCTAAATCCGGCCGACAGTGCAAGTGCCAAGCCTCGATGAGTAGGAGGGCACAGTGGTTGCCGTAAAACTTGTGGAGCGAGCCAAGAAGGAGCGGCCATCGGTGCAGATCTTGGTGGTAGTAGCAAACATTCAAATGAGAAATTTGAAGGCCGAAGAGGGGAAAGGTTCCATGTGAAGGGAACTTGCACATGGGTTTGTCAATCCTAAGAGACGGGGGAAGCCCGTCCAACAACGCGCTAGCACGACCTTCGAAAGGGAATTTGGTTAAAATTCCGAAACTAGGATGTGGCAGTTGACGACAATGTTAGAGCTGTCGGAGATGTTGGCAGGGGTCTGAGGAAGAGTTATCTTTTATATTTAACAGCTTGGACACCGTGGAAATAGCTCAACCAAAGGTAGGTTCTAGCGGTGAGAAGAGCACCAAACGTCGTGTGGTGTTTGATGTGACCCTGATGGCCCTTAAAAATTTGAAGGACTGAGTGTCATCCATTCCTAATCATACTCATAACCTCATCAGGTCTCAAAGGTGAATAGCCTCTGGTCGATGGAACAATGTAGGCAAGAGAAGTTGGCAAAATGTATTTATAACCTATGGAAAAGGATTGGCTCTGAGGGCTAGGCACGAGGGTCCCAGTCCTGAACTCATCGGCTGTCGGTGGACTGCTCGAGTTGCATCCATGTGGAGAGCGAGTCACCGCCTACTATCCGGGGGACAAACTAGGAATGACACTCTCGGGGGCCTTCCTCGGGCATTAAACCGAAGACTTAGAATTAGTACGGGAATCCGACTATCTAATTAACACAAAGCATTGGTATGGTCCCTGAGGATGCTAACACATTGTGATTTCTGCCCAGTACACTAAATGTCAAAGTGAAGAATTTCAACCAAGCATGGGTAAACATCCGGAGTAACTATGGCTCTCTTAAGGGAGACAAATTCCTCGTCATCAAATTAGTGATGCACATGAATGGATTATTGAGATTTCCACTGTCCTTGTCTACTATCTAGCAAAACCATAGCCAAGAGAATGGGCTTCGCAGATTCAGTGGGGAAAGAAGACCCTATTGAGCTTGACTCTAGTCCGACTTTATGAAATGACTTGAGAGGTGTAGAATTAGTGGGAGCCCTCAGACAAAAATGAAATACCACTAATTTTCACAATATTTTACTCACTCGGTGAGTCGGAGGTGCGGCATGGCCCCTTCTTTTGGACCGAAGGCTCGCCCAGTGGGCCGCTACGATCGGAGGACATTCTCAAGTTGGGAGTTTTCCTGAGGTGGAACATCTATTAAAAGATAACGTAGGTGTCCTAAAATGAGCTCATCGGGAACAGAAATCTCATATGGAATAGAAGGGCTAAAGCTCATTTGACTCTGATTTTCAATATGAATACAAACCATGAAAACATAGCCTAACAATCCTTTAGACCTTCAAAATTTGAAGGTACAGGGGTCAGAAAAGTTACGACATGGATAACTAGCTTGTGGCAACCAAGCGTTCATAGTGACGTTGCTTTTTGATCGTTCGATGTCGGCTCTTCGTATCAATGTGAAGCAAAATTCTACAAGTGTAGGATTGTTAACCCACGAATAGGGTACATGATCTGGGTTTAGACCATCGTGAGACAAGTTAGTTTTATCCTACTAATGACAGTGTCGCGAAGGCAATTCAACCTAGTACGAGAGGAACCACTAATTGGCACAATTGGTCCTTGCACTTCGTTGAATAGCAAGTGACGCGAAGTTACCGTACCTAGATTATGACTGAATGATTCTAATTCAAAACCCAGCCCAGAAGCGATGCATGTACTCACCACTCATTCGCCAACCTGTAGTAGGGGCCTAGCACCCAAGGGCATGTCTCATTGGCTAAGCCCCCACAGCAGATGCACCGTGTGGGCTGCCAAGAAATATAATTTCCACCGTGCAGTGGGTTGAATCCTTTGAAGATGACTTAAATACGTGACGGGGTATTGTAAGTGCTAGAGTGGTCTTGCTGCCACAATCCATTGAGATTCTACCCTACGTCTCTCCAATTCGTCCCTCTCCCAAAACTGAGCAACAATGTAAAAAACGGAGGCTTGGTGACTGACGGTCACTGCCATAGCTATTCACCCAACTCTGCATTACCCCTGGGATGCCCCTGCAAGTACCACTAACCTTGTAAGGAAGAATAACTGAACTAGAATAGAATGGAGCACCATCGGCCACGTCCCTAAATTTTTAGGGCATGTCCCTGCCGCGCCCCAATAATAATCCGATTTGACCATGTCACGCAATTGCCATGACAGTGTCGTGTACCCAGTAGTGTCTGTGTCACGATCTTGTCACACCACACATACGCCCCACTGATGCCCTTGTCTTGCCGGACTGTGCCCGTGTCGCTTGTCTTGCTCCAGTAGCTCTCTTGTCGTGCCTAGAAGTGCTGGAGTCGCATTGGAGTTGCACCCTAGGAACTCCCTTGTCATGCCAAGTGGCATTGGGGTCACGCTCGTGCTGGTCCCTTTTAACTCTTGATAGTTCCCATGTCGCTTGTTAAGCTCCAGTAGCTGCTTTGTCGTGCCCAGTAGTGCTGGTGTCATGCTCCAAGAATGCCCTTGTTGCACCTGTGTCACAACCTATAGCTCCCTTGTTCCGCCTAGCAGCACTGGTGTCACAACCCTGTCGGTCCCTTGTCACACCCAGTGGCACCCTCATCGCTTGTCATGCTCCAGCAACTCACTTGTTATGCCAAAAATGCTTCCAGGAATTCCCTCATCTTGCCGGTGTCCTTCCCAGTAGCGCTGGTGTTGTGCCCGTGCTGATCCCTTGTGACTCCGAGCAGCAGTCGTGTTGCTTGTTGTGCTCTAGTAGCTCACTTGTCATGCCCACTAGTGCTCCTAGGACCGGCCTTGTCATGTTGGTGTCACACCCAGCAACACTTGTGTCATGCTTGTGCTCGTCCCATGTTGCACCCAACATTGCCCGCGTCACTTTTCGTGATCCAATAGCTCTCTCATTGTGCCCACAATGCCGGTGTCATGCCATGTTCTGCCCTGGCAATGTCATTATCACTCCCAGTAGCTCCCTAACACGCCACATTAGTGCCTTTGTTGTGCCCAGTGTGTCTGTATGGTTCCCGTGTCATCCCCAGCAGCCTGGGTCGATCCAGCACAACTTGTGTCGCACCCTTGTTGCACCCAGTAGCTTCCTTGTGGTGCCCAGTCACATCCTTGTCACACCCTGTGACACCCATATCAAACCTAAGCAGTTCCCTTGTCGCCTGGGGAGTGCTCCAGTAGTTCCCTTGTCACGCTTAACAGTGCCCTTGTCGCCCTCGTGTTGTGTCCGACCTTGCCGGGGGCAATCCCAGCACCACCTGTGTTTTACCTAGCAGCACCTTAGTGTGCCCAACCGATGCCATTGTCGAGCCCTACATGCCCCAGCTGATCCCTACTCACCCAGCCACTGCCTTGTCGCTCCCATGCCGCTACCTTCTCGCACCATAGCAGTGCCCTTGTTACACCAAGTAGTGTCGTTATTGCACCCGTGTTGCACCCATGTCGGTCCCTTGTCGTAACCAGTAGAACCTGTGTCACTTGTCCTGTCCAACGGGCCCTAGCAGCTTCCTTGTTGTGCCCCAATAGTGTTGGTGTCATGCCCGTGTGGCTCGCTTGTCGCGGCCCAACAGCGCCCTTGTGCCCCAATAGCAACCTTGTCGCGCCCAACGGCGCTGGTGTCTCACCCATGCCACTCCCATTTTGTGGCCAAGCAGCAACCTTGTCGCGCCCCATAAGTGCCCTTGTCACGCCCTTGCTGCTCCCTTGTCATGCCCCAACAACGACTTTGTCATGCCCGATAGTGCCTCGGTCACTCCCCAACACAACCAGTGTCACACCCAATAGTTCCTAGGTCGCTCTGCGGCACAACAAGTGTCACGCCAAGCACCTCCCATGTCACGTCCAGCGAATCCCAGCATTGGCCAACAGTGCCTAGGTCGCTACCTAGCACAACTAGTGTCACGCCCCGCTGCTCACCCAGCGCGCCACAACACCACCCATGTCCTGCCAAGTGCTACCCAATAGTTCTCGTGCCATGCCCTAAAGTGCCTGGGTCGCTCCCCAACTTGCCCCAGCACTACCATTGTCTCTCCTTGTGTGCCCTAGCAATGCCTAGTTACCCCCCTTATTTTTTCGGTGTCATGCCTGGTAGCACTCGAGTCATGCCAGAGTAGTTCCCCAGCACCACCCATGTTGTTCCCTTGTCATGCAAAGTGTGCCCCCGCAGCGTCGTCGTCACGCGCAAGTTGACATTGAGCCTTTGCAAAGCCTTTCCCAATCGATCATTGTTGCATGCCATTCTCAAGGACATTGCATGTCTTCGGTGATACTTGCTCGTCCCTAGATATTGCCCCCAGTCGGCACACGCCGAATCTATGGAGTATCGTGTGGCCTCATCATGGCATGTCTCGCCAATGCACATGGTCTCGGGGTAGACATCTTCTACCAATGCCCTATCCATTTGTTTATAGATATCATCTTGACAATCTTGCGCTCAGCTCTCTGTGTATGTTTTAAATAGGCAAACACCACTTTTCCTAGTGAATACAGATTTTGACATTTTTTTACCTCAATAATTTGACTTATGACCCCTTCCCGAACTCAAATCAAGACACCAATACATCTGAATTTTTTGCACAATTTATGCTAATTTTTGAAAAACAAAGCTCATCAGTTAGACAAGTCTGGTCGAAGTTATTAATTTTCAAAGTTACATGACATTTGAAAAATTATTAAAATATCCTCCCGTAGTTGAAACAATCTAAGACTTGGTTGTAAGCTACTCCTAAATTTTATATTTCTAACAAAAAGAATTACTTGAAAATGTTACCAGCAACTACGAAAAATCCCAATGTAAAAGTTAGGGGGTCCAATGTTTACTCATGCCAAGGCCAAAAAGGCCTAGAAGCCTCTACATGGTGGAGCTGATTCGCTGTTGGGGAGTGTCGATGCTGCCACCCACGCATGTCACGAAGGCACGCTGTGCATGATGCTACGTGTTCCATGTTGCTCATACAAGTTCCACAACGCTGTGATTTCATGGCTCGGGTTTCAATGTGCCAGATGTATACTGCTCATATGCTCGATTTGTCCCATCTATCATTGCTTTGCTGAAGCTGCATGTTGGCATGCCATGCATCATGCTACATGTTTTGTGTTATTCCTACGTGTTTTTTCGTGCCATAATTTTGTGGCCTAGGTTCGCATCCGGCGTATATTGATTATATGCTCGGGTTGTCCCGACTATCAGTGTCTTACTGCATGTACATGTCGACATTCCTTGCATGGTGTTACATGTGCAGTGTTGTTCATACGTGGTTCGCCACGCCATGATTTCACATCCTGGGCTTCCATGCATTCGTCGTGTGTCGATCTTGGGTTGTCTCATCTATCGGTGTTTTTCTATAGGTTCAAGTCGGCATGCCATGCATGGTGCTACGTGTTCCATGTCGTTCAAAGGTGTTTTGCGGCACCTTGATTTTACAACATGAGTTTCCATGAATTTGGTGCTTGTCAGCTGTACACTTGGGTTGTCCCTTCTATCATTGTTTTGCTACTGGTACAAGTCTGCATGACATGCGTGGAGCTACATCTGCCATTTTGTTTATACATGTTTCACCATGCTATGATTTCGTAGCATGGGTTCCATGCATTCGATGCATATTAATCGTATGCTAAGGTTGTCCCGTCTTAGGTTGTCACATCTAGCGGTGCTCATAATGAAACTTGGTAAGCTGATTTTATAGACGATATAATTCACTTGTGGATCGACTTCGAGGGCTTGAATGAGCATTCATGATGGCGTGTGAGAAGTGGTGGCCTTATGTGGGTCATTGGGTTGTTCATCTACACGTTGAATCGGATGCACACATGCCTCTTCACCAAAAGGCTAAGAGCTTTGTGTCTTGGTTGTTGTGTGGTTTCTTAAGCTACATGCCCATTTGAAGGAATTTATCTTGTTGGAAAGTTGCCTTCTGCTCGGTGTCCCATGGCGATGACTGGTAGATGATTAGTAAGGCTCATTGCCACCCCATGTCACATTTTCTACACAATTGAGGTGGGCAATGGGCTTTAGCATATTCTTTCAGATGCAAAAGATTAAGATACTGGTTATGTGTGATAAGTCTTGTCAGTCTAATCACTATAGACACAAATGACAGTCAAACACTCGTTGACCTTTTGATCGGTGTTTAAATCAGTCGGCAAGGCTCATGATTGTCAGCATCAAAGACGGAATGCTACCTGGTTGATCCTGCTAGTAGTCATATGCTAATCTCAATGTTTAATCCACACATGTGTAAGTATGAACTAATTCATATGGTGAAACTATGAATGGCTCATTAAATCAGTTATAGTTTGCTTGATGGTACCTGTTACTCGGAAAACCGTAGTAATTCTAGAGATAATACGTGCAACAAACCCCGACTTCTTGAAGGAATGCATTTATTAGATAAAAGGTCGATGTGGGTTGAACCCTTTGCTCTGATGATTCATGATCACTCGACGGATCACATTGCTTTGATGCTGGTGATGCATCATTCAAATTTCTGCCCTATAAACTTTCGATAGTAGAATAGTCTCCTACCGTGGTGGTGACGGGTGATGGATAATTATGCTTCGATTTCAGAGAGGAAGCTTGAGAAACAGCTACCACATCTAAGGAAGGCAGCAGGAGTGCAAATTATCCGATCTTGACACGGGGAGGTAGTGACAGTAAATAACAATACCGGGATCATTGAGTCTTGTAATTGGAATGAGTACAATCTAAATCCCTTAATGAGGATCCTTTGGAGGGAAAGTTTGGTGAAAGTAGCTGCAGTAATTTCAGCTCCAATAGCATATATTTAAGTTGTTGCAGCTAAAAAGCTCATAGTTGGTCCTTGGGATAGGGCAACCGGTCAAGCACCGATCGTCTCATCCCTTCTACTAGCGATACACTCGTAGCCCTAATTGGCCGGGTTATGCCTCCAGCGTTGTTACTTTGAAAACATTGGAATGCTCAAAGAAGGCCTAAGCTCTAGATACATTAGCATGGGATAACATCATAGGATTGAAGTCCTATTGTGTTGACCTTTGGGATTAAAGTAATGATTAACAGGGATAGTCAGGGGCATTCGTATTTCGTTGTTAGAGGTGAAATTATTGGATTTATGAAAGACAAACAATTGTGAACGCATTTTCCAAGGAAGTTTTTGTTAATCAAGAACATAAGTTGGGGGCTCGAAGATGATCGAATACCATCCAAGTCTCAACCATAAATGATGCCGACAAGAGATCGGCGGATGTGACTTTTAGGATGCCACTGCCCCCTTATGAGAAATCAAAGTTTCTGGATTCCAGGAGGAATATGGTCACAAGGCTGAAACTTAAAGAAATTGACAGAAGGGAAATGCTAGGAGTGGAGCCTGAGGCTTCATTTGACTCAAGAAGGGAAAACATACGAAGTCCAGACATAGTAATGATTGATAGACTGAGAGGTCTTTCTTAGTTGGTGGAGTAATCTGTCTTGTTAATTTTGTTACCGAACAAGACCTCCACCTGCTAACGTGCTATGTGAAGCTATCTCTTCACTGCTAGCTTCTTAGAGGGACTATGGCCTTCCAAGCAATGGAAGTTTGAGGCAATAACAAGTTTGTGATGCCCTTAGATGTTTTAGCCAGCACGTGTGCTACACTGATGTATTCAACGAGTCTATAGCCATGGCTGATAGGCCTGGGTAAGCTTTAAAATTCACCATGATGGGGATATATCATTGCAATTGTTGGTCATCAACATGGAATTTCAGTAAGCGTGAGTCGTCAACTCGTGTTGACTATGTCGCTACCCTTTATACACACCGCCTGTCTCTCCTACCGATTGAATGCTCTGGTGAATTTTTTCGATCGTGGTGACATTAATGGTTTCTTACTGATGACGATGTGAGAAGTCCATTGAACCTTATCATTTAGAGGAAGCAAAAGTCATAAAAGGTTTCCGAAGGTGAACCTGCGGAAGAATCATTGTAAAAAATTCCTTAGCAAAGTGACCCATGGACATGTTGATATAAATCTTCAGGGGTGTGGAGCCAAATGTAGCACGGTGCCCTTGACTGTCGACCAAGCCTGGTCCTTATAGTTTGCCCCAGCAATGACAATGGGTGTGCTGGGTTAGGCTTGGCACAAAAACAAACCCCAGTGTGGATAGTGCCAAGGAACAGTAACATAGCATGCTTCGCCTTGCCACCGAATGCCTAGTGAGTGAGGTGGCG
>JAOVVI020003023.1:0-19841 GCA_028571085.2 Nepenthes alata | reverse complement strand
GATTACAATTTCAGCAATCGAGCTGTCTTTTTTGTCAACCGTAATTAAATTAGTTGTTGACTGAGTCCAATGGATCATTTTTGTGTTACTACTGTGTCTCGGGATGAATATCTGGCTTCTGAGTTTATAATATAATTAGCATAATTAATGTAATTATAAAACCTAATTCTCATCGTAATCTTTAGATTGGTAAAAGTTTTCTAGTCCACATTTTAATTTTAACAGTTAGTAGTTTTGGGGATGTTAGACCGTTCAATCTATATTTTTCTATATCCCTTAATCTCGATTTTACTTTTCTTTAATTAATTATGATTTGCTTGATTGAGAAATATTTAATCTTATAGTTTTGATACAAAGTCCATAGCAATGTACTTCTAATTGTAGCTTATAATGGGCATGGATTGAAACTTCCCTACTAGTCATTGATATTCTGCCATGAATTTATTGGTAGATGAGACATTCGGATACATAGTCTGTGATGTCCTTCTTAAGTTTATTCAACTAGAACACTTTTTTTAAATATTGATACATTTTGGTACTCGTTGTATAGATCTTGTATTTGGAACGAGGTGTTTCTTTGAGAATCTCTTCATACATCCTTGACATCTGACACATATTAACTGTAACAGCCCAGATTCTAAAACATAGAAAGACTAAATCATTAAGTCAATATAATCAATGAGTAAAGGAAAATTAATTTGGTCAACGTTAGTTGACCGAAAAATATAATGAGAAAATTAATCTAGTCAATGCCTGTTGACTGGAAAATATAAGGAAAAATTTAACCAGTCAACGCTAGTTGACCAAAAACGTGAAGAAAAGTTCATTCGGTCAACACCCGTTGACCGGAAGGGAAGAAAGAGGCTGGAAGTGTTAAAGCCATGAAGGCCGGCCGTTGTGTAACCCAACTTACCGGTCAATGCACCATTGACCTAGTTTCAATAGGCATAATTTCCCGGAGACCGTTAACAGTAATTTCCAGAGACTTTGATCTCCGAAGGCAAGAAGAAACAGTGATTTTTCCGGAGAGCTTTGGATGATCTCCGGAGACCACTTTTCCGGAGATCTTTGATGGGCTTTCGAAGGAGATTTTCAGAGGCCACATGTGAAGTTTCCGGAGACCTTAATCTCCGGAGACGTTGAGGATTGGAGACTGAAGTGGCTTTCAGAAGAGATTTTTGGAGGCCATATATGAAATTTTCGGAGACCTTGATCTCCGGAGACGTTGAAGTTTAGAGGATAAAGTTTCGGAGACCTTGATTTCCGGAAACAATGAAGATGATCTCCGGAGGCAGTGAAGGGAGACGATTTAGGAGTTTTCCGGAGACCATTCCGGAGACAATTACAGAGTTTTTCCAGGAGACCTTTCCGGAGGCCTTTTTTCCGGAGATGATAATTTCGGAGATAACTAGGAGACGATTTTGGGAATGATTCTAGAGGCCTTAGATAAGGACTTCCGGAGACGATTTCCATAAGAAAACTGAGGAGTTTTCTGGAGATTTTTCCAGAGGCCGTTGAAGAGTTTTCCGGAGACAATGTCGCAGATGTTGAACGGAGGAGATATGTGATAGAAAAAGGGAAACTAAGGAAGGATTGACCGCCCGATTGACATGATGACTAGGGTTAGGGCGACCATACCTAAGTACGTAACCTACTCTCAACCACCCCGCTAACCTGCCCTATCTACTACAACCAACCCTAACGTCTATAAGCAATGGCCCTGGGAATTAGGATAGGAAGTTGGGCAATCGATCGGGTGAATGCGCTAAGAACTTTGAGCCAGAACCAAGTAAGGGGTTTATAGATCCAATCCAGGCAAGCGTACTCTCCTTTTTTAAGTTCATGATTTAATGCAAGTGTACTCCCTGTTTTTAAAGCTTATGTTTGAAATGCAAGTATACATGACTTCGATGAATTTACGTTAAATGAATATTATCAGTTTCTACGTGTAGTAATGCTATGGTAATTTGCTTTGATCTTCTGAATCAACCGCATGTTTAAAGGAAGCCCTGCTATTTCATGATGTCTAGCTATTTTACTTAAAATGCATGAAATCTGGTTAATTGCTGACATGTATGAGATTTGATATTTGCATGTTCTAAAAAGTTCGGCTATTTCACATTTAAAAGACCTCCGACTTTTGATAAAATGACCTCCGGCCTTTTGATAAAAAGATCTTCGGCTTTTGTTAAAGGACCTCCGGCAGTTTGATGAAAATGACCCCCTGTTTTAAGGCATTAAAAGAAAGACTTTATGGTACCCGGCTAATTGCATATTTGACTTTGATTTTCGAAAAAGCATGATTTGCGGAACTAAGTGTTTGATGACCAAGTAGCTGCAGGCCTTAAATGTAGTCATTATTAAGATATGATAGTCGAGTAGCTGCAGACATTAAATCTAGCCGTTTGATTTGGTCATGACTATGGACTTTAAATGTAGCGTTATATGATTCAGAGGGTCAAGTAGCTGCAGACCTTAAATGTAGCCGTTATTGAGATATGATGGTTGAGAAGCTGCAGACCTTAAATGTAGCCGATTTTGACGGAAATGAATTTGAAAACAGAAGCATGTTTTTGGAAATGAAATTGCATAGAAATGACTTTGGAATCTGTTTGCATTAACTCCGGCCATGTTTTATAAAACTTTATGCATATACGCCTCTATTACATTCTGTCTGTTTGCCTCACTATTCATGACTATGCATGATTTATGCATGAGTATCTTGCTGGGCTCTCTAGCTCACCCCTTCTATTTTTCAGATGATGATGATGATAACGAGTTTATGCCTAACGAAAAAGAATGAGGTCTGATGGACTAGATAGGCAAGATAGCTGACCGGAATTTAGGCAGTGAAGACACAAAATTTATGTTTTCACTTTTGGTGTTCTGGGACAGATTTGTAAAATACTTCCGTTTGCTAAAAGTCAATGGATATTGGTATGCTTACGTACGTTGTTATGGTTTGAGTAATTTGTGAGTCCTAGTGGCATCTCAGTTTGTTTTCAAGACCTTCATGTCCGACCGACCTCGTCTTGGCCGGTCAAGAGAGAATCCACGATCCCCTGGCCACCAACTCACAAAGTTGAGCCTGACGCGATCCTATGCACGCGATGTAAAGTATATATAAAAGAAAAGAAAAATTTTAAGTCTACCATTTTTACCAGAGTATATGATCGGTTTCGATCGACGGGCGGCCTCATGCGGTGGAATGTGGCCAGTCCGTCATACAAACAGTTGAGAATACAAGATTTGTAGCAAATGTGATTGAAAAAAAAATTAATTTTTAGAAATATTTTTCGTAATGTAAAAAGTCACAAAAGGGTAAGTATTTGGTCCTTTCCCCACAAATTTTTTTAGATCCAACTAAAGCATTCAAAATAATTCCCATTGCCAGATTTAATTCTCAAGGCTATCCTCATAGCCTCAAACGTACCTAAAAAAAATAAAATAGAAACATAGAAATAAGTCTATACAGCTTGTGTATTTCCAGATTTAATTACACAAATTTTGTAAACATTGTATTAGAGTACAACTACAATCCTTGCTATGAATACCAAAAGAGTTCAGTGGAAGGACTATCTGAAGCCTCTTTCTTGAAGTACAAAGCTACTAAAAATCAATGAACCACTAACTCTGATGCCCAAATTGTCAGAGGAGGTGAGGAATGGAGGGTCATGTCTGTTGTAATCAGGCACGGCAAAAGGCGTACAGCATTAATAGCTAGGAAACAAACAGTTGGCCAGCAGCGTCAGACATAACCAATTTTTCAATGTCCCGCTCATATCCCCAAGTTCAAAACACGACTACAGTGTTCGAGTCCTGGAAATAGAGTCCTCGAAGCCATGCAACATCTCAGTAACATTTACATGTGTAGACATGGGTGAAAAGAGCAGAGTCTCAGATTGGATGCACCTTTCATCAAGCAAAAGAGGGAACATAAGCACTGTCTATAGCAGCCGACAAACCTGCTTCATGATTTAGAGTAACTAGCAGTCATCAATTTACTTTAGGATAGAGGTTCACCTTTGTGAAATTTGCAGAGTTTTACATTTCCATTGTTTTCCATATTAAAATTTAAATGAAACATAGTATAACACTTCTCACTCATAGGCCCTCTGCTGTCACTTGGCCTGCAGACACAATTTTCACATTTCATGCAAAAAATGGAATAACATTTTGTTAGAGAATATTTTCCACTCAACCAAACTAATCGTTTCTCAAACGCTCTTCTTTAATCTCAATTTTTATCAAATCAAAATAGAGAATTAGATACTTCCCAATTGTTTGAGTTGATTATTAAGAAAATTATCATCATCATAGCCTCCTGCATTTCCCTCATTGCCAGCCAAACAAGAGAAACTATGATGGAGTTTTAGATATCAAAAGAAGGAAACCAAGCACATTGAAGAGAAAATCAATGTCATAGCCTCCTACAATTCCCATGGAAAACAATAGACCAAGACCACAAAGAAACAAAGGAGCATAGCAAGAACTCCTAAAAATCAGCATAAGCAAACTAGGCAAGCTCAGGGGGTGTTAGGAAGATATTTTCTTTCTTTTTTGGCTAGGCTAGATAACACAACGCTGATATTCCCTCACGTGAACGAAATCATTGGTCAGGCAACTGGTGGACGGCGATATCCAACATCTCATGTCCCTCTATCTCCATTAGACACAAAATCAAGTATAAGCCTAACATCTTCAATGATACAAATGACGATGCTACTTTTCTAGTAGGGAAGACATGCCAAGCATCCTCATATCTGGTGAAAGAATTTCAAAAGTTTGAGTTCTTAGGAAAAGGCACAAAAAAATGGCACTTAGAGAGAAATTTTCATACTTCAAGGGATTTTAAAGAGTAGAGACAGAAGGAATCCATAACCAAAGTAGTCAATGGCTACATAGAGAGATAAATCATAGACTCTGGTGACCGGTTATGGATCATGGCAGAGCAGGGAAATAGCAGTTTTATAAGGCACCTAAGCTCCTTGAAAGAGCCTTCATCCTCTAAAAACGTGAAACTGTCAATGCTATGCTTTCTCCCTCACTACCTTTAAACACTGCAGAACAGCCCAAAATTTTGGATCAATGGGGTGGGACAAAGAACAATTTCCATCATTCCAATTTTAATCACCAAAGTTCAAAACAGAAACACCAGTTCTTAGAAGACAAATTTCAATAAATAGTAAATTCTACAGGTGTGTTAGGAGTGAAGGCTCAGATTAACCTTCCTTCAGTCAAAAGATAGGAAAGAGAAGAGAAGAGAAGAGAGGAGAAATTATGGACTTCCCAGTGCCTGACTTGATTATTTCTATTAAAGATAGAGAGAGAGAAATAGAGAAGTAACAAAGCTACGCAGTAACAAAAAGGAATATTGGCGTGGAAAGTTCCCATTAGCACCTAACGGATGAAATGACTTGTAGAAGTGAGAACCAATCTTGGATTTTGAATTGAGACTAGTTTTCTTTCATGAACCGAAGTTTTGACCTCTGATGGGACTTCCTACCTAAGAATTTATCAATCGCAGAGATTTTTTCTCTGTATTGCAACATAGTTGAGTCACACTTGTGCAAAGGAAATCACTGGCTCTGACAACCAGTAGCCATTTAGTTCATGTAAGCTGCATTCTCAAAATAATAAGCTACTAAAAATCCCTTAACAACCTGCTCCATTGACCTAGGAACCGCTGGAGGTGAGGAAAAGGTTGAGATTAGCCTTTAATCAGGTATGGTAAAAGGCATGCAACTGTCAATGGATCATAAAACAAATCATTGACATACATGTAAGGAATTAAATGCTACGGTAGCTCCTGGAAACACATTTCTTGCTCCCTTTGAACACAGATGTTAGATGATTTTAGCTTGTGATGATACTCGAGACTATTTTCTTGATACGTTTCACACGTGGGTTAGATAACTTTAGCTTATGTAAATAGCTAGGATCATTTTAATACGATGTGGACAAGTTTTTAATAAGATCTACAATTTTCTCTCTACACCTATGGTCGAGTGCGTACACCATCATCTCCCTTTCCAGATATGACGGGTACCTAGAGGTGCATGAATTAGAAGTAATCAAATATCAATAATACCTTATATTAATGGTCACAAAAGGGAATTCAATAAAGTAATTAACCTACAACACCAGCCTTGACATGAAGCAAGAGATTCTTCAACATTTTGGCTGCACTTTTCACATCGAGTTCATCCATCCATCACACTAAAATCATACTAGTACATTACATTTGAAAAGGAGAAAAAAATTATGAAGCACATAATTCCTTCAACAAATCTATCAGTGATAAATCAGTAATGTTTCTTGTGAATAGATATTAGAATCTTGAATTCTAATAGGATAGAAAGAAGCCAGCCAAAAGTGAGAGAACTTTTCTCTTTATAATTGAACATTTTTAAAAGCTGAAATATTTTAACTCCTAAAAATGTAGGACAATATAAGAACTCCACAAACTAAGAGGGAAAAAGACACAAATGAACTTTTCTATATTTCCCCAGTAGTCCTATTGATATTACTTTTGATATTTTTGAATTTTTCGAAGAACTTGTAACACCCCGGATTTGCATTAAATTTATTTTAGTATTGTTTATTATTTTGGGTAATATGGATACATTGAAATTAATTTTATACTGTGAAATTTTGGAGGGGGGATTGGATTAGTTGGTTGGCGCCCAAGGCGCACCGGTGTTGACACCTGAGTGCTGATTAAATAATAAAATAAAAAGAAAATAAAAAGGGGGAAAATAAGAAAATAGAAAAGGAGAGAAACAGGAAAAAAGATATAAGGGGGGAAATGTGCAGTGCAGGCAGAAGTGAGTAGAGGAGAAAAGAAAGGGAAAAGAAAGAAAATGAGAGAAGGGAGGCGATGCGTCAAAGTAGAGGTGAGAAGAAGAGAAGAGAAAAGAGGAAAGGGAGAGCATTGCGAGGAAGGGAGTGTGAGAGGAAAAAGGAGAAGAAAAGAGAGAAAGAAATGGAGAGAGAGAGGGGCGCGTGGGGGAAGAGGAAAAGGAGAAGAGAAAAGGAGTGCAGATGAAGGCAGAGCAGCGCAAGGGAAGAAAAGAGAGAAGGTGGAGTTTGAGTACCTAGTAGTATCATTTTATCATATCAGTTTGGTATAAGGTCAATGTAAGCATCTATAAGCTCTATTTTTAAACTATTTCAGGATCTGATATATTTTAACTACTATTTAGATATTTTACTAACATATATATTATTTTATATACTCTATTTGTTTATTTTATACATGTATATATGATTTATTTGTCAATTTGAAGATTTTGTTTGAATTTTGTGATTTTTTAAGGGTTTTGTTATTTTATGAAGTCTAAAAATAGCTGATATTATATATTTTTATATTAATATATCTATATAGAAATAAGCATGAAACTTGTATTAGGCCATGCATTTTTGCATGTATATGCTCGGGGATTGTGGTCTCTACTTTTGTTATCGGTTATTTGTTATCTGGCCAATTCTCGACAGGGATATATCTATTATTTGTTACCTTTTTTGCCGGTAGGAAAAAGGTTCTGTTAGTAGTGACCTACCCCTCTGTCTAGTATTTAAATAAAATTTAATATATATTCGGATATCTTAATATATTTGATAAATTTGAGGATTGCTCTCAAAGTCGTTGGTGATAAAATATAGTAAGTAACCTTACAAATGAGGGATAGTGTACATGAGTGGCCTAACATACTGGCCTAAACTGCATTTATTTTGATCTAAGATTATCGGGTCTAGTGTAACCCTTCCTCAAATAACATTTAAATAATCAAAACTTAAATTTAGTACAAGCTTTACATTTCTATATGAATTTGTATTCGAACTCTGATTTACAGATGTGTTTTGGTATGTCTCGTATATATAATATATTATTTTGTTCTGAAACCTAATTAATTCTATTTATATTATTCTGTTCTAGACTCTATTTCTAACTATATGATTTTGATCCGAATTTTGTTATCTGTTTATCTAATTCTGATACAATATTTGATACAATTCTAGTCATCTAATTCTATCTAATTTGACATCTAGATCACATATGTTCTGTATACATCCTGAGAAAACTACTTTGTGATTTGATATCTTTTTTTGTCTGATATACGACTTGCGTACCAGACTACCATCAGTTTTCTGGTTTTAGATTATGACTCGGATTTAATAATTTAAATCCTGATATCAGCAATTTGGAATTGTATCTGTTATCTATTTTTTGACATGGGATTTGTATATGTTATTCATTTTGAAATCAGTTTATAGACACTTCCTCTTATTTATTGGATATGTTGTTTAATATATAAATTTAATATTTGCTAAGATTTAGGGTAATTTTTTTTATCGCTTGAGATTAGTAGACTTAGATATATTGTAGGAGTATGAATGGGATCTAAAGCAGTATCGTATATTTTGGTGAGCATAATATCCATTCTAATATTATCGAATTTGTATGGGTTGTATTTTGGTTATTGGATTGGCTGAGTTCAGGCCTTGGGACGGTATATTGACAATTATTGGATTTATTATCTTATGTGCATGAGTTATTGTTATTATTTGGTTATCTCCCTTACGACTGTTGGGAGCAAGTCACGTTTGAGTTGTCCGAACGATTGTCCGATGAGGTCCAGTGTTTTTGGATCTGTCTATTATTATCATTTAGATGATAAAGATTTCATGATTTGTTATCTCACACCCGATTTGAAATTTATTTAAAATTTAGTTATTTATTAAATTAACCTATTTGGTTCGAATTCTTAACAAAATTTGTTATAATCTACAAATAAAAGTTCCTATTCAATTTAGAATGATTTGTCATCAATGTTGCAGTATTCAAAATCGAATTTATTAAACCTATTTATTTGCAATGAAACCACCTTGTATCCTTAAGCCAGAAGCCCACATTCAGGCGATGCAAGTAAAGTTGGACTCCTCTAAAATCTATACTAAAAATGGAATAGCCATTTTACTTAAGGACACTATAGAAAAAATATAAATGGCAAGATGAGCAAAAGCAATAAGTAATGGTACGCTAAAAAATGAATACCATTTTATTTAATGACCAATCCTTAAACATGAAAATCTTAGCCATTGTTTATTCTACAAACATTACCAAGCTGCAGACTATTACTAGACAAACTAACTCAACAATCTCTCGTTAATGTCATTTGGGCCTCGGCAATGTTAAAATGCAGTGTTCCCAACATAATACAAGTACGACATCAATATCATTAAAGCCATAGAATTAAAAGAGTATAAGAATATAATATTATGAAGAAAAGGAGCAACATCCAAGGACATTAAACCATAATTTCCTCTAAAATAAAATTTTAAGGTAGTGACATCTCTTTGGTATGCAATTCAACATTCATCAACTCTCCGAATAAAGAATGCACTTGTTAATAATTAGAGCATAAACCACAATAATCAGAAGAATGGAAGCGTCCATAGAAATAGGAATAATGTATAATTCTATTTAAACATATATCGAAAATCAAGAATCAGTATAATCATACTTTAAAATCATAAATCTGTAAAATATACTTCAAAAACCAAAAAAACAGTACCAATTCTATAAATTCTAGAAATTTTTTTTAATCATCAGGAAGACCGACTAGTAGACCCTACTAGTAGATGGGGTGAGTAATCGAAGATAAATTATATTCACTCCACACAATCCAAGGCCAGTAACAGGAGCAGGATATCCCTTCTCGTGTGATATGTCCCTTCTAGTGGGACTTAGAATAGGAATGCCTCCCGAAGGAAAAACAGGATCAAGAAACTACCCACTAGGTTAACACCCTAAGGAATGGCGGACCACGTATGATTTTATGGACAGAGTTATCCTCGATTATTATCATAACGTTCTAAGGCATGTCAGAGAACCTAACCTGACTGTATATTAGTATTGGTTCCTAATTAACAAGATTATGAAGCTTATAATCTATCGTTCTTCTAGAAATTAGTAAGAATCTCATGGTTAATTCTTCAGTATGCTTCAAAAATTCACAATAATTTAACAGTATAATTTCGTGTAGATTTTTCAGTTATAAATCACAACATTAGCATCATATTGTTACAAATCAACATTTACCAGTCAAAATTTATGGATTAAAACTGTTAAATCCCTTCATTTTTGTGCTTAGGGTTTTTCCAAACCTTCCAAATGATAAACAAACACCAAACATATATTTATATATGAAATCGGAGGTAAATATACATTACATGTCAGTAACATGAAATCTATCTGATTAATAAGGAGAATATATTTATTTATAGTAAACACGGAAAAACATGGATTAAAGCATAAACATAATATTTGAAATATTAAAATACTGTAAAAATGGTAAATAACGTTCGGAATACACTTGTCTGAGCTCGATCAGTCGTTATTTTTAACCGGATCGAATCCGAACGGGCGAATTTCTTCCTCTCTTCTTTCCTTTCCCTCTTCTTTCCCATTCCTCTCTGCTGGAGACACCAAAATAGCAAAGGAAGAATGCTCACAGTGTTTTACACTCGTCGTGGCACTTGAGCGTGCCTCGAGCGCACCCTCACGGCCATGGCGCCGCCTCAGACGCTCATTGAGCACCCTTCAGGCATTCACGTTTGCAAATTTACGCCCCGAACAGTGCTCAAGCGGTCCTCGAGTGCACTTCTCGTAACCATCCTCGCCCCCACTTCACCTAGAGAGATCCTCGGTGGTCCCTTGCGCAAAACTATGCCTCTCCAGTGCTCGAGTGGTGCTTGAGTGCCGATTCTATTTTCTTCCTATTTTCTCCTTTTTATTTCGGTACCCATTTATCCCTTATCCTTATGCCTAATTATAATCATCATCAATTTAATTACTCCATATTTATTATATTTTGGGATAGGGATCTCACAATTGTACCTCTACTTGGTAATATCAGAGGTGGCTCTCAACTCTGTTCTCATACACAAGGACACCGACTCTCAGCGTTTGATCTACTATGTAAGCAAGACATTGATCAACACAGACACATGCTACTGGCACGCTGAGAAGCTTACTTTGGCACTTGTTTTCTTAGCCCGAAAGCTAAGACCCTACTTTCAGGCCCATCGCATGGTCATTCTACCGACCAGCCACTGAAGGGTATCCTTTAGAAGCCTGATGTATCCAGCTGATTGGTTAAGTGGGTCATCGAGTTGGGAGAGTTCGATATTGAATTTCAGCCTAGGCCAACTATCAATAGGAAGGTCTGGCAGATTTCATCGTCAAGATCACGACCCTGATCATCGATGAGCACCCCATCGAGGACGTGAATACCACCCAGAAGAGCTAAAATGGGTCCTTAATGTGTACGGATCATTTACCAACTCAGGCATTGGTGCCAGAGTGGTCCTAAGAAATCCAAATGGGTTTAAGGTGAAGTATTCCCTTAAACTAAATTTTTTGGCCACCACCAATATTGCCGAGTATGAAACTTTGTTAGTTGGATTACGACTAGTCAAAGAGTGCTTAGCTAGGCGACTAACCGTCTACAATGACTCAGAATTACTCGTTACCCAAATTAACGGGAGCTTCGAGGTGTGCAACCTTGTATTGGCAAAACACCTCGCTAAGGCAAAAGATGCCATCCGAAAGTTTGACAAGCTGAGTCTGGTCCATATTTCTAGAACTGAGAAGTAGAAGGCTGACCAACTTACTAGAGTAGTGGCGGTTGAAATCCCAAAATAATACTTAAGGAACATGAGGGAAGTCTTGGGCGCTCCCAGTACAGAGGAATAGGAAACGATTTAAGTCTTCGACTTTAAAAATTGGATGATACCTTACTGGAGATTTTTGGCAGATGGAGCACTGCCAGAGAACGCAGATGAGGGCAAACGAATCAAGAAGACAGTCGACTGGTACACCACTGTCGATGGACGGCTATATCATCATAGACACTCAACTCCGTACCTTCGGTGTCTTACTCCTGAGAAGGTCGACTACGCCTTAAGCGAAGTCCACCTCGAGATATGTGGATCACATGTTGACGGCAAGAACTTAACATTCAAAGTCATGCACCAGGGATATTACAGGCCTATAATGAAGAAGGACACCTTGGAGTTTCTAAAGAAGTGTGAGAATTGTCAACTCCATGGTAATCTTCACCACCAACCTCCTACGGAGCTAAGATCTTACCAAGCTCCTTGGCTTTTCATGTAATTGAGGCTCGACATTCTCGATCAATTTTTCATCACGGCCGGGAAAAGAAAGTTCATTATCGCCGGTATAAAATATTTCACAAAATGGGTTGAAGCTTCCCCGCTGGCCAAGATCACCGAGCACAATGCACTGGAATTCGTCTGTCAAGGCATAGTGTGCAAATTTGATATTTTCTTGGTCATCGTGACCGACAACATAACCTGATTCTCGGGAAAGCGTTTCACCAAGTATTACTCTAGTCTAGGCATCATATTGGTTTACACTTCAGTGATGTACCCCCAGAAAAATGGACTGGTGTAAGTCACAAACCACACGCTACTCCACGGTCTGAAGTCCCAGTTGGGTGACCCAGGGGGCTCCTGGGTCGATGAGCTTCCATTCATCCTATGGTCATACCGAATGATTCTTAAGGAATCAATTCATGAGACACCCTTCAGCCTCTGCTATGGGACTGAAGCGATAATTCTAATTGAGGTCGGGCTCAAAAATCTTAAGGTCGAAGCCTTCGATCCGCTTGGTAACTCCCAAGGAACACCTAGACTTGCTGGAGAAAACTCGTGACGCAACCAGGATGTAGACGACAGCCTACCAGCAACGAGTCACTCGCTATTATAGCAGGAAAGCAAAAGTGTGGCAATTCGAAGTTGGAGACATTGTCTTACGAAGCATGAAGGACGGGCAAGACAACTAATCGGAACAAGCTTTTCCAGAATCGGAAAGGCAAGCTTCTAATTTCAGCCGTTCTGTAGAATAGAGCATACAACCTCCGAACACAGAATAATAAGTTGATCTAATGGACGTGGAATGTAGTCCACCTAAAACCTTACTTCTAGTGAAAGCCGAGATAGGTCATCTGTATGACATGAAGCATACTTGCAACATTCATTGTAATTAATAAAAGAAAGTTCCTTTTTTTCATTTGCATTGTGCCATGCTTTTCTTTTCTTTCTTTTCAATGTGAGTGCATGCTTATGGGATATACAAAATAAACGTCCTAGACTCCCTCTAAGTCAGGTGGGTTTTCATCCGTTCACAATTAAACCCTGATCACCCAAGTGGCTTGTAAGCGGTCGAATTAAACTCTGGTCATCCAGGCGGCTTGTAGTGGTCAAATTAAACCGTGGTCATCCAGATAGCCATACACGATTAAATTAAACTGTGCTCATCCAGGCATCCTATAGATATTGAATTAAACCTTGGTAATCTAGGCGGCCCGTAAGCGGTCGAATTAAACCTTGATCATCCAAGTGGCCCATTCGCGGTTCAATTATAAACATTAGGTAGCTTAAACAGTGCACACGACAACCTCATCCAGTAGGAGATAGTGTGATCAGTTTACAACGGTCAACAAAGTATGAGCAAAGAACTCCGTCCAAAAGTTGCCCGCCCAGAGTCTGGCAGCGCCATACCTTACAAAGGCACAAATCACTAAGGCATACTCATATATAAAAGCAATGCCTTGAGGGCCAAGGGTCCATCTCCAAGCAACAAGACCTTAATGGTCAATTCTCCAAGTTGACCGACCGAGAGGCCACTCAATAAGTTGGCTGGTCAACATACACATCGAGCAATAAACAAACAAGGCAAAGAAACTTAACTGTTGTGAGAATACTTTTTTCTATTAATATGCTCAAATGTACAAGAGGAGGTCGAAACCAAAAATACAGAAATGCTGCTAAGGAGTAGAGCTTCCAAGAGGGTGGGGGAGAGGCCCTTCATCGCCCTATGGAAAATCAACAAGATGCCCACACAGCTGTGCACCACGATTAGCAGGATCAAAGACGCCGATTAGAAAATTAGGATCCACGATCCTAGCAATGTGGCGACTAATCTGGACACCTTCCCAAAGCTTGGCCCACAACACCTAGGTGACCTCCTAATGATGCAGATGGGTGGCAAGCTCATGCTCTAATCTAACGATTTTCACTCTGAGTTCCACCGCAAGCCACTCCGCTTGAGAAGCTTTCTCCTCTGCCTGAGAAACTCTCTCCTGATAGCCTGCTGATTGCACCCTAAGCTCCAATAGCTTCCACTTCAATGCAGTTTTTTTCTTCCCTGTACTGCTTAACTTGGGGGTCCAGCTCATTCATCTCCCCCTCTATCTCGGTGATCTTCTCGTCACGATCGCCGATTATGGTGTCTCTCTAGCACAGGCCCTTGCACAATGCCAACAAAATCTTCTCCTCCTGTAAAAGGTCAAAGAAGTTAAGCAGCAACGACTCAGGAGAAAAAATGGAGAGCTTCAAAAGGTTACCACAAAGACTCTTCATTTCCTTCTTGGCCATCTTCGTAACCTCTAAGAAGAACCTGTTGAAGAGAGACCTAGGGTGGGCTCCCCTGAGACTGCTCCACAGAAGCCTCACTAGCAATCTCCTCTGCCTACTCAGTGCTAATGTCCACCGCCTTAATTAGTTCTCCGATGGCTAGCTCAACTGGCGCTATAGACGGCTCCATGGCTAGCTCCTCCAGCTCAGCTGGTAGTTCATCAGCCAGCTCCGTTCTGGAGGTTCCAGGTAGTGGCTCCATTAGTGTGGCTTGCACCGCCAAGTCCTCCGGCTGTGATAGCGCAGTGACAGTGCCACTTGCAGTGGCTCACAGCATGGCCTCATACTCCTCCATAGTAGCCTCTATTCTGGAGCACTTTCCGACTGCAACAAGTTATCTGGCCGTTATATAGTCCAGTTCTTTGGAGGATGATGAAGAAGGCCCTATCATCGCAACCCTCTTTTGTCTTGGATTGTTGGGAGCATCACCAGTGGAAGGTGCGCCAGCTGTATCAATGGAAAGAGCACCAGCTTTCCTCTTGCACTGTGAGGCCATCGACGGTAGAGATCTGATCCTCTGGACCAGATATGGAGGTCCTCAACAAGCCTTCTTGACTTCCTCCTCGAAAAACAGGTGATCTCTCCTAAACTCAGAAAGATGGTCCCTTACTAGCCGCAACAGTGGCCCCATAGCCGCCACTTCTTCCTGCTTGGGCTTCCCGGTGAGTGCTCTGGGAACCTTACCCCAATCCCGAGATAAGGGCCATGAATCAGCAATGTTCACAAAAAATAGATGATCCTTCTAGTTCTTGACAGAATCGTATATGGCGCTACTGATATGGAGCTCTCTGAGGGACAATGAGATCCAATCCCCACTCTGGGTGAATCAAAACATCACCCCCACGGCCTCCACCATCAGCAACCGTGAGTGGTGGCGGAGGAAGTGCACAATGAGCAAAAGTACCGTACGGTATTGGCATGGAGCCATGCGATAGGAACCCCAAGAACTGTGAAGATATCAAGAAGCTCCTCTGGGACAGGGATACAAAACCCACTCCTCAGATGAACCTCGTACACAGTGATACAGCCATCAGAAGGAAAGCAGTCTCTGTCCTGCTCGCTGGGCATCACAAATACAATTTTACGTGGAATGTTGAACTCAATTTACAATTCTCTCACCTCACTAGTGGAAATTATAGAGGAAATCTCTAAAATAAAAGGAGCCATGAAAATGGGAGAAAGAAGTGTAGCAAAGACTTAGAATTTTCAGAGAAGGAAAATGTAAGAAATTTAAACGGACAAACAAATTTTATAAAGGCATGCAGCCACTGCTAGTTTTCTCATCAAGTTGTCGCAGACAAGTTACCCAGCCTGGCACGTCCCATCGTGAACATGCTACGTGAGATTTTGATTTCTAAAACACGATAATTAGGAAGTAATTATTATTATAATGATCAAGACTGGACTTAATGTATGCGGAAGAATATGTATTGGAAGTAAAAATCGGATGAAGGCGGCTGCTACTTGCTGGTGTGCTGCCAGTAGCATGGCACCTGTTGTGCGCTCGAGTGCAGCAAGTGGTGTAAAAAATAGAATGTCTTGGGACTGTCGGGCGCTCCAGCGCCCGAGCCAGAGCCCAAAATAGGATGCCCTGCGCCTGTCGAGTGCTCGAGCACCCAGTAGTCGCACGTTGCGATATAAATATTGCGCGAGCGTTTCTCCTATGCATTTTTTGCCGTTTTTCATACTAGAGAGAGAGAGAACAAAGAGCTAGAGACAAGAGGAGAAATCCAAGGCCCACGAGTCCGAATCCTTCCGAGAGCTAGTTATAGAGGTGATAGATTGGGTCAAGACAAATGTATCCATACCATCCTCTTCCATTTTCTCAAACTTTTATTCCATTTTTTTTGGGTATCGTCGTTCCGATACTTGGTTAAATTTATATTTTATAATTTCTACGACCCAATCATGCGCATATGTGAATCTCATGCTCAAATTTGTAGTTTTATCGGTTTTTAGAAAAGGAACCCCAACCTGACGTCCCAAATAATTTTACCCATGAAGTTTTTGATTTTTGCTTAATTTGGGCCTAGAATTATGGTTATCCATATCATGAATATGCTAAGTTATTATTTGGGTGTCCTTAATTGTGATTTTATACAATTTTGGGAACAAGGAAACCCTAACCCCACGTCTGGGACAATTTTAACTAATCAATTTGGGATTTTTTCTTAATTTGGGTTTAGAAAATTATTACCCATGTCATAGATGTACTAAGTTATCGTCTGGATGTCTGAATTATGGATTTATGCGATTTTGGGTACACTAAAACCCTAACTAAGACCCGAGATGTATTATTCTGTTTAATCTAATTCCCGTGCATGATTTAGCTTCAGCTATGATTAATTTATGTATTGAATGTAAGCAATTATGAATTTGGCATTTGAATTCTAAGTTCTGAACCATTTGGAGCATCCGAGAACCCAATTTTTATCACGACCAATGCTCATCCAAGATATAGAGTATTCCTTACATGCTTTGCTTTATTTAATTTCCCTTCAAGTTATGTATATATATTTATGCTTAATTGTCATTCCGAATAATGTTATCATTAAGAAATTGTGAAGAGAATCATTAAAGTCAAATTGAACTCACAATGGTAAGAATTTTCACCTTTCCTAAGTCATACGATGATTTTGTATGAAAGAAAATCATGAGAAGAAGTAAAGTCAAAAGAAAGACAAGAAATTCATGCAAGTATTTGGAGGGAGATTCCACAATTCAGATATATGATGAAATCGTTCTCCGAGATGGAGATATTTGTATATGAAATTTAGTGGATCTTTTCCCAAAAGAATAAGAATAAGAAATTATGAAACTAGGACTCGGATTCATGTTTTGAAGGGTAAGGTCCTTAAGCTTGCCACTAGTATGACAGTGGAGACTCAAGGATTTATCCTAGCCGCGTATTATAGTGGGCGATGCAATTGACATGCCTTAGGACGTTATAGTGGTAATCGGAGATACATGGTCCATTCTACCCTTGAGATGTAAATTTGGAAGACAAGAATAAGAATTTTGAATCATCCTACCCTCGAGATGTAAATTTGCGAGTAACTTTAATATTTGGCATTGGATTGTGTGGAGTAAGCACAATCTATTATCAATTATTCGCTCCCTTGGCTGGTAGGGTTTATTGGCTCGGGTCAGCAAAGATGAATAAATATGTTTAAAACTACATTCTAAAGAAAAGAAGAATAAAGGAAAGCAAAGTAAATTGTATTCCAAGTACATTTGATTATGTTTCTGTTCATCCATCTCATCGATGTTCATATATTCTTCTTCTACTTGATCTTTGCTTATTCTATTTACTATTTTATTTATGATATATTTGTTGAGCTGTTATCTTACAATTATTTCTTCTTCCTTTCAGATGAGATCCACAAGTTTACGCCCGATTAGCTAAAGTAAGAAGAGGAATTTTTGCTAAAGGAGATTTATCGGACTTCGAAGACCTATAATTATAGAATGTAATTGATGTAACATGATGTAAATAGCTAATTAAGTTTTATGTTATGTAATAGATTGTATCTTAGCATGTCATTTATTATTATGGATCATTATTATGCTTCCGTAGCTTATTTATAGATATAGAATACTACCGCAGGTACAAGTTAGGTTTTGTGTAAGTTCCCAGATGGTATCTCTATTTAGATCCAATATAGTAGTTGTGTGTACCGCGTTAGAGCCATGGATGATGATATGGCGTCTGAATGATCTTGTGTATGAGTTGTGTATGTGTTGATGGAATAATTTTGGAGGTCTATTTGTTAAAAATGTCTTACACAGATTGTATTATTCAAGTTATTTGTATGATTTTTGTCCAATTTTAGAAAAAATTTTACCCAATTTTATACAAAAAATTATGTATTAAATTAATGGTGCATTAGTTCAATTTGTTTAACTATGATTATTGATGGAGGTCATTAGAGAAAAATGACCCGTTTTGTCATATGCTGGAGGTCGAAGTTTCAGACCACCAGTATGGGAGGCTAGTGTTGGTGACGCCAGTAACGAACTGGCCCACAGAAGAGGAAACGGCCCAAACCCTCAGTCGCCCATTTCTGCTTGGACGGTCAATGTTTTCGTTGACTGGATAAGTTGCCAGTAGACTAGCTGAGGCCTATGATGCATGCGGCCCAAGCCTAAATTGGCCCACATGTCCTTCTTTGAGTCACAACGGTCATTTGTCCTAATTTTTTGCATCCCCAAAGGCGGCAAGCTTCACTGTAACGTTTACCTCGAGAATCAAAGCACATCTCGAGAGGAAAGTGCAAGAATTCATGCGTGTTATGCTGAAAATCCTAACGGTTACAAAACATAGAAGAAAGGAGATCAGCCTCTTTGACCGTTATAGCCGGAAAAGCGCTTATGCCTGTGCAGAAAATGCAACGATCTTAACAAAGCTCGGGCATCAAACCCCTCTACATAAGGAAGGCAGCCCAAGGTTATGGCTATAAATGGCCATAAAAGCTCCCTTGAAATGCACGCTTTCAATCATGCCTTCTCTTGCCCACAAAGCGTCCACAAGTATACAAAACTCTGAGAAGCTCTCAGATACTCAAGCATTCCAATGCTCCATCTCTCTCTCCGCTACTAGTTCCTAATGAATTTAGTACTTAGATAAACTGCTCATCACAAGAAACTATAGAGCCACTCTTCCTATGAGGATACTCCCACTTACAAACACACTCCTTGCATCCATTTTTACATTCCTTACATATGTCTTCTAATTTCAGAAGACCGATTACTATCTTAAGTGTCAGAGTATTCTCGGTGCTACCAAATCCCACCGTCACTTGACCTCTTGTTTGAAATTATAATATATATGACCCAAAGCTCAACGAACGGAGACCAAAATCCGATGAACTACTTGGCCTGAATCAGTTCAAAATTTGGATCCAAGACGTATCACTAACAAAAAAATTAGCTCCATAATTCTTATGTATTACATAAGGAATTCATTTTTATTCTCAATTTTAATCTGTATACACACAATTTAATCATGTTATTAAAAAAAATGAATATTATTTATTCGTTTAATTATTCAGTCTTCATCTAAATTTATTTTTTAAAAATTACACCTCTTAAATTAATGTGATAAATTAAAAATATAAAATGTAAATAATAAAAGAATAAATGATGTTGATCATAATCTTAGAAAAATAATTTTATTTTATAATTAATATCTTAAAATCAAAATAAAAATATTATACCATCATGAAGAAATAAGATTTTCAAAATTTCATCTATCATATCTAACTCCACCAAATATCAAAGTATATGAGGCCAATTTTTATTAAATGTTCAAAATTGAAGAAAATTCTGACAAAATT
>JAOVVI020003022.1:0-19841 GCA_028571085.2 Nepenthes alata | reverse complement strand
CATAATCACGCTTTGTTGCTCTGAACATCATTAAAAAAGGAGGGGACCAATCAACTGAGCATTGGACTGTAATTCAAACAATAATACCTAATACAAATTTAGTAATCGATATTCCTCTTTTCCATTTCTAATTGCCCCATATTTAGTGATATGCAACAATTAAAAAAGACATGGTTGTTATTGTTTTGAATAAAAAAGAAAATCGAAGAGGAAAACAAAAAACAAACACATAATCACGCTTTGTTGCTCTGAACATCATTAAAAAAGGAGGGGACCAATCAACTGAGCATTGGACTGTAATTCAACAAAGAAGGATGAGGCCATGGCTCGAAATATCACCCGACATTTCAAATAACAGCCAATATATATTGATATTAATAGATTCTGATACAAATAGTTCTTGATATTGGAAAATCATCACCATATGTCTACACATTGCTATATATTTGCTGATATAACTAATATATATCGACTAATTATTTTACTATGCTTTTCTTGTTGAAGCCCTAAACTCACATGTTTCTAAATAAACCAAAGTATCCTATTATGTCTAAATCAACATATTTTTTCAAAGACATAGAATATACATAAATCAAAATTTTAAAGATATTTTTCAGTGGTATAGAAGGATATCAAGCTCATTTTAAAAAAAAATAACTAAAATTCTTGAAGTAAGTCAATATATGATAAAAGATTATCAAAACTTAAGTAGATAGTACTAAATTGTATCCACCACAACTAACACTAATACAATCACCCAATACTACAAACACCGATTCAATTGTGCCTGATACCATTACCGATATTTGAACCCATGGCTAGTGCATAAGATAGTGCTTAAAGTCCCCTTTCCAGCAAGGGAGATAACAAAAAAACTATTACGGAAATTGATTTGTTGGACATGTGTTTTTCTAGCTTGTGGATGAATGTAGTAATTCGTCTCCCCAATTGATGAAAATCAGAGCAAGAAGAGAACAAAACAAAGTTGAAGCAATGTTTAGAAAACATAGAGTAATAAATTAAAAGCATTTGTAAAAACATAAAATTCTCCCAATAGCAAACATACTTTGTGATGCCATAAATGCCGTTTACTTTGCAGCTGGCTCATCATATAAGAACAAATAGAAAGCTTGACACGTACCAATATCTATCACTAGCCATCCACTCGAACTCACCTCACTTTCAGTTCCTTCTTTTCTCGGTCATGCACTTGTCTCTCTTCAATTGATTATGAATGAAATTAATGGTGTCCGTTTCTCTCATCTTAGCCTCATGTTTTGATTTTTTTTTATTAATTATTGATACGTCATGTCTCAATACTTAATTTTTCATCAAATATCATGTCTTCCTATTTTAAAAATTCAAAAAATGCCCCAAACATGTCCCAAGTATTTCTTCAATGTGCTCCAGTGTGCCCAAATTGACATTCAAAATAAAATATTCTAAAACATGTCAAAGAGTGTCTCACACCCGTCCAAGACTTTCAAATACACGTCAAAAAGCCCGACATGTGCCAGAGTGTCAATGCCCACTATGCCCCCGGCACTGACACGTCAACCCAAGGATGTGCTCATGCTTCTTAGATTGGAATATACCTTGACTGTTAGCTCATTGTGAATCCTTTGCACTGTCAGATCTTGACGAATAGATTTTAATTGATCACATTTGTACAAGTAGTTCTTCTGAGAATTCTGAACCATATGCAAAGATCTTTCTAGCACTTCCTCTGGTCTCACCTGTAAAAATATGAAACCAGTCGATATCATTTAAAATAAATTTCATGATGTCTGTGTTTTAGAATATAATGTTGGCACAAGTTAAAAAGAACTACAGTAGCAGGATCAGGTGCAGAAGTGAGCCGCAAATAGCACTTCTCAAGTTCCTGGCAAGTCCCCTTTAGAGTTAGGGCATCCCAATCAATATCTTCAACAGCCCTAGAACTACTGTCTTCAAAGGCTTTGCTAAGGACTAATGCAGAAGCCCTCGTAGCATACAAACTCCCAGATCCAGTAGACTTTGTTCTAGACCTATTAATGTCTGCCCTCTGTCCATTCCCTTTTTCAAAACGCTTAGAACGGCTTTCACGTCTCTTTCTTTCTTCAGTTGAATTGGCAAGAGCTATTGCCCCAGAATAGTATGCTGTCAAGCCTTGTTCCTTATCGCTATCACTCGATGCATCACCATCTTCAGCAGTATTCAGGCCATCACCAAAATGCATTTTCTTAAGGGGCCTTTGGACACATTTACTTGCACTAGTCAGCCCCAACATAGAAAATTTATCTCCACCACAATGCTTGCCCTCAGACTTTCCACTTGTAAACTGCATAAATTTGTTTAAACACTGAAACTGTTAGTAATGTAAACCAGAAACTGTTAAAGGGTAAAGTTTATAGCCAGTGCCAAACGAAGAGTCCAGCAGCCAGAAACAAGAGAAACAACACCCCCATAATGGCAAAAAATAAAAAATAAAAAATAAAAACATCCCCAGCCCCCACCCCAAGAATGGAGTTCTATATTTGAGTGAGATAAGTGTTTTTGTATGCAGGGAGCTTGAGAGAAGTAAGATACTTTCTCGTCTCTTCCATTAAAATGGATCCAGCCACATTTTACAGAATCCTGACTGCTAGAGGCAGATTTGTTGGTTGATTTTTCCTCCGGCAGAGGCTCCCATCTACTTTTGGACCGTCTACTAGGGCTTCTTTTGAGTTTGGGCAATGAGAATGCAGGCGCTGCACCATGTAAACTTCTGCAGAAAGATAATTGTTAAACAATTTCAAGCCAAATATCATTGAATAGAATTGGATTTTAGGCTTGCAATCTACATGAGATGGTATCAAAGGTATTTATATTAGAAAATAAGAAAGATGTATTTATTTAGATCCCTATTCTATGGGCACAAACAGTTAGATTCATATACAGAACACAAGGACAGCTGAGATGTTTAGAACAGAAAGAAGATAGTTTAAGGACCATGTTCATCACTTTAACAATTAAAAGTATTGAATGAGCTAGTTTAGAATGAAAATTTTGCCACATTAACAGGGCATCTTATATCTTGATGGAGTTTTGGAAAGGAGTATAATCCTTCATTATGCCTGAGCAAAACCCCTTTCATCATCAGCATGCATACTATTTTCTTGAGAGCTTAGAAACAATAACTAATAATTTAATTAGCATCAGCAAATTTTTTATTGTCTAAGACCAAATGGTAATGTCTTTCCTTTTTCTTTTTTTTTGCATGTGTTAAGTGTTTTTTTACAGCCAAACTGAAAACATCTCACAACATTCACCAAACAAAATTTCATCTTATCTTTTACTTGTAGGAACACAATTGCTCCAACATGAAGTGCTAAAGACAAATTGCTTGAATTCAATTTACAGTTTCACACCTTATCCTCGGCAATTTTCCACTTGGATAAGGAACTGTTTCAAAAGACCAATTTTATCTCAACTTTGATTGGTAAAAAGGGGCAGCTGCATCTATTTAGAAAAACAACAACAACTTGCCTTCTAGTATGGTGTCTTAAAGCCATCCAACTCAAAAGCAATTGACAGGAAGTTGAAAGGCCTTTCACCATTTTTGGCAACAGAGACACCAACAGAATTGCAGCCAAGGAAATAAAAGCAACTTCCAAAAACATAATTTAACACCATCCAACTCAAAAACAATTGGGATTAAGTTGAAAGGCCTACAACTCCACTGCCCTGAAAAAAGGACAGCCATTAGTATGAGGCTTCCAGACAACAGCTCAAAATAGGACTGCTGGCACCCAAGACCCTACAGGAACTCAATAGATAGAATAGGCTACTGGGCTAGTTAAAAATTTAAGTAATCGATATTACAGCTTATGAAGGTAAAATGTCAACAACAGACAATCCGCTGACTGTACTTTTTCCTCAAAATGCATGTCAAGGTCAGGCTACACTTTTCTATTTACAACACATCACTGGGTGCAATATGCAAAAGAAGTAAGCAGGGTTCATTTAGGAATCGAATTGGAAGTAATTGGACAAACATCCAGAACAAATTGGGAGGAACATCACAGTTGCACAATAGGCCGGACTGGTGCAAACATAACTAAGAAACACAAAAAAAAGAAGATGTCCAGAAGACAGGAAAGAAGTGAAGTCCTGTTGCTCTATGTCTGTATTTCTGAAATACAAAAAGGAGATACTAAAGCAGACGTAGCTCCAGCATCAACCTTAACTATCCATTGCAAAGAGGTGCCTTTTGCAATTTGAACCTGTGATCTCCACATTATTAATGAGCATAATGTCCCTGCTGTTCTGATGAAGAGAACAACTTAGGATTAGCTTCTCGGGTACAATAAAGCTATCTTTTGGACAAAATTCGCAGGACCGGCAATAGATGGGAGGAAAGAAGGTATCATCAGTGTTCTAGTTTGAATGACAGAAGAAGATGAAGGAAGGTCTAAAACTCAAGTGCATATTATTCTGAAAGAATATTCCCAGGATCAAAGATAAATGACAAACAAGCCAAATAGCAGCAGAAATTATTCTAGTGTCCAAAGTCCAAACAAAACAATTTCACAGTGATATCATTTTTCCAATTTCACCAGCTAATATCATTTTTCCAAAAAAAAAAACTAAAAAACAAGAATGAGGAAACTAGCAAGCTGTGCATCATCATGTTAAAGAGAGAGAGATAGAGAGAGACAGAGAGAGAAAGAGAAATACTCCTCATTTACTTCACATGTATACGGTAGTGGGAAAAGAGGTTCAGTATCCCAGTCACATGTGTGCACCGTACCATCAGCAGTTGCTTTAGAGATCATCTGAAGATGAGCACATCAAATGTCACAATCAAATAAATTAGTGTTTATTAATTGATATCTTAAGCAGAACAAAAGCATGAATTTCAAGAGTACCAATCATTGATGAAAATATCCATATTGGTCATAACCGTACCAGTATCTCCATAGCCATACCAATATCAGCCATAGCCATACTAATATCGGCCTTAATGGATACAAATTTTATTTGCGAAGCAAAACAAAATGAATTGAGGGTAAATATCAGCTTTATCGTGCATATCAGTTGACATTTAAAATATCGACAGATAGATCCCAATATATTACAAATATGGCTAAATATCCCAATTTCATTGTGTTATTAGGAAATATCAGTACCTAGGGGCCGATGCTGATATATATATATTAATATTTTACAAATTGGGTGATATTTCCTTCTACGGTACCAGTTATACATATAAGCAACTACATCAAAAAATAAAAACAATCTTCGACTACATTGTTGATATAAGCAAATTATTATATAAACGAAATCAAACTACATAATGGAAATGTAACAAAGGTTACCAATGGAAATAATTTTTACGTAATATCTATGTTTAATAAATCTTGGACGCAATACATTAGAATCTTGAAGCACCACCACAGGCGCTACTGCTTGTCCACCTATGATGCACCAAATCCATACAACAATGGTCATATTAAATATGGAAGACGGTTCGCCATAGTAGCTTTAATAAAACCTGTAACACTCGACTAATTGGCAATGTAATGGGAAGTTCATTTCTAAAATATGTAAATATGTTCAAAGAAGGTGGTGTTTCGCATTGTATATGATCCTGATTTTGTTTAAATAAACAAAACTATAGAATAGGTAACCGTCATAAACAAATGAGAATATTTTTGGAAAAACTAGAAACAAAAATTTTAAATTTCCATAACCCAAAAAAAGAGGAAACAAGAGAAAAGCAATGGCAGAAAATGTTCATTGACAACCCTCTCTATATAATGCAATGTATGACTGCATACAATAGAACCAAGTAGTCCAGAGACCGCACAAATAGAGAGACCTTCTTCATGAAGCCTGTTGTGAAAGGAAAGAAAGCTCCCCTCTTTGTGGCGTCCACCTGTGGGTCATTTCCTCTCTCTGACACAACCAGCTGGAACTGGAATTCAATCTCACCCTCTGCCCAAGTCTTGTGCTGCTAGAGCTCCAATGGGATATTGAGAGTAATTTACTCTGCTCTATGAACAGTTCCCTACACAGATCTCACCTTATCATTGGGAGCATGACTTAGAGGCTATGAATGGGAGACATCTCTGAATTTGCGGAACAAAGGTCTGATTTTAGCAGTAGGGATAAATGGGTCTGCATTTGTGAAATTGTTTTTAATTTGGTATATGTCTATCTCTATAATTTGAAGATTTGGGGTAAATAGATGATTTTCTTTTACTTTTCAATGGGAGCGGTGGACACTGGTGGAGAGAGAACAATGAATCTAAGCAGATCATCCTGCTAATTACAACTATTCAGAGCACAGGAAGATGTCTATTTCAGAGCAATAATAATTGAAGCCTTGAAGGACTAACTATATACAGAGTCCTGGATAAAATCTATCAAACTGACATGATTTTTCCATTGTTAACAAATCCAACCTGATCAAAACCAGAAAAAGATCCAATCTGTTCATACAACAACCAGCCATTGTAACTCATTCTCTATATAATCTCTCTTTTGCCTCCAACTCCGTCTGTTCAACTCACTCTAAGCGGTGGCCTACCTGCCAGAGATTGATGGTTGTGGAAAAGGTTGTGTGAAAGCTTGAATGGATGACAAAAGGAGGAGACAGACAGACCGATGCAGGTGTCCAAACCATGTGAACCAACATTTTTGCTTTTTTATGACACCATTTGTTTTATTTTGACAAAAAACAAAAACAACTAACATTTTTTTCCCAAGGAAAAAAATGGAAGTAAAACAAACACAAACAAATTTAGAACTGAATACCAAACATAGCATATGAAGCTTACTTTTTTTTTTTTCTTAATAAAAACAAATACATGAGACTACTAATTCAGCTAGTGTTGGGCTTCTAGAATAGGGAAGCCTTGACGAAATGGTAAGATTACTTGATTGTTTCCCAGAGATCATAGGCTCAAATCACAATATTAGATGCAAAGGTAATGATATATCCATTTGGCCCCCACTAGACCCCAAAAATGCGTGAGCCTCGTACAATGATATGCCTTTTTTGGCTTCTGGAATGGAGCCTGGAATTAAAGGTTGAAATTTGAATTGAACAGCCCAATTCCAAGTCAGTTATGTCAATTGGAATACTAGCTCCATATCCAATTCCATGAATTGGAAATAACTAGAAAAAGACCTAGGGGGACCCTGAAGAATGAAAACTTCAGCCTGAGGATTGACTCTTAAACCTTCCCAAAACTATTGGATCATCTCAACTTTTTCATACATTTTCTCAAGAGTAGATAGCAATATCTGTCCTGTCCATCCAGGCAGAAACCAATTTCGACACATTTTAACCCTACCCTAAAACTAAGTTGAAAATGCAAGAAATTAACATCGAGGGACCAACTGGACAGCATCATGAGGTAATAACACAGAACGAATAAACATGAAATCAAAGGAACATGTGCAGATCCAGATTGGGATGATCTCAATTCCCAAACCAACCTAAGTTCAAATGAACTAGTAAACTGCCACCTCTAGAGTGGGGAAGAGTCACATACTTGCATGAGAATTCCCCCACAAGGCCCCTGCCAAACTCATTTTCAGAAAATGTCAGACTTGAACAAGCCAAAATATAAAAAAAAAAATCATAGACAGCAGTTTGGGGAGGTTCGGTTTCAGGTCGGGCTGAAAGGCTGTTGAGGTTCAAGTCCTGCCGTGGAGTTTCAAGTGTTAGGTTAGCCACCTTCTGGATCATTTTAGGTATGATTGGTTTAGGTTTAGTCCTATCCCTTTGGCCTCAGGTTTCCCTAGGTTGGTCAGTCTAGGAATCTGGTCAATTCACATTCCATTAATTCAGGATTTTAGGAATCTAATTTTAGACCAACAAACTAAAATGCTCATTCTTAGGCGTATTGTGCAATCTAAACACAACAACTTGAATTCTAAAATAAGCATGAATTTGATATGATAATGACTTCTGAGATACGGAGGGTGGAATATCAGCAGTCTACATTCTACAACCCCAACAAGGACATGCTTTAGAGAGGCCACCTCAATTTGAGAAGCAAACAGTGCAAACCTAGCAGATTAGTTGACAGTATTGATTTATTTTAATTTAGCGAAAATTTCAAAACGAATATCGTCGGAGTTGGGACGCTTACTGCAATTCTTTTAGATTTTTGACCATTTAACAGGAACATTCTGATATCTCAAACATCACTGATTAACCCAAGATCTCTCCATTATTTAGGATCTCAGCAAGCTATTTGGTTCATAATCTACACCATAAATAATATAAGAATTTATCATTACATCATCAGGAACTATCAATGATATGCTGCCAATGAACTCACCTCCTTCATGACATCCTGACAGGCAGCCATCTGTCTCTCATCCTTGCAACGAGCTAAAGCCCTTTCCACATATCCACGAAGTGAAGCTGGAAACATCACAGGCTTCTAGAATAAAGTAGAAGAAAGAAAGGCAGAAGGGGCAGAGAAAATTAATTCCCAAGACGAAAAGATGATAAACACCATAAATATATATAAAAAAGAAGTAAAATTCAACAACCACTTCAAGTGCCAACTTTAGTCCCAGCTCTCCTCTTGAGCACTTTATGTTTAGTCATACACCACAACAAAATAGAGAAAGCAATAGCAAGAAAGAACAGGAGAATAAATAAGGCATGGACCTCACCTTAAGAACAGAATCAGAAGCATCACCAGATAACAACTTGTCATTTGGCTTCGGAAACGGAACACTGATATAGGCGGGTTTTGTTGCTGCAGTGGTTGCTGAGCTATCCTTATCGTTTTTCAGCAAACCCAAGGCCAAATTTGAAGCAATTCTAGGATTTGTTGGAATCTGCAGTTTGCTTACCCTGCGTGTATCTGCTGATACAGGAGGTTGCAAGAGTTGTTGGCAAGTGTGTGGCACCTGATGAGTATCGGAATACTGAGAAGTGGGTCCCTGTATTAAGGCACTATGCTGCGGTTCCGGAACCGCGGGATAAGAAGGTTGTGTCTCTGAAGAATTTTGGAAGTTAGGCTGTGAGATAATAACATGGTGATTTTGGAAACCCTGTGTCCCACTCCCATGCTTCCAATAACCATCATGGGCACCAATAGCCATGGCAGTCTGGCAAGACATTCAGGAGAAAGTTATTGGGTTTAATATGCCCGTAGAAGAAAGTACATCATGCAAAGACAAAATTCAAAAATAAGAACAAAGGCACGCTTATGTTTGTTGAAATATTTTAACTGACTGAAAAGGATTCCAAATATACTGAGGCACAGCCTACACAATCCTCTTTTTACCAAGCAGACCGTATTTTGCAGAGTAAGATTTCATGGAAACAAGACCAGATGCATGAATGTGGTAGCAAACAGAGTGCCCATGATGCGATGAGCAAGATATTGGCCCAATTCCAATTACCAACTAAGGCAGGATGAAACTTGCAAAACTGATCAAACAAAAGGCAAGCCACATCTTGGGATATAGTGATTGCAATTTTTAAAAGTTTGGGTTAAGGCCATATTTTTCATCCTAGGTTAAGATGTGCTAGTTCAGCATAAAATATCTGTAGGAAAAAGCAATCTAACATACTTTCTCAGACCACAAAGATTGTCACTTCTGGGCTTTCACATAAAAAAACGGTTGAGCTTTATTACCTCAATTTGCCAACAGTGGCCTCCTTTTGTTGGAGTAAAATTACTGGTGTAGGTATCTATGGCTGGGTTTACAAAAACGTTTTGGAGGTCAAAACATGCATTCACTGTTTCTTCTTTTTTTCTTTGCCTTGCTTTAAGCATCCAATACCTACTTTCTCATTTATGTTTTGTCTTTATTCTACCAAATTTTATAAGTCATTTTGCCAAATCAACAGCCTGGAAAGCCACAGGCAGACAGCTTCCCCAGACCAGTAAGATTTCATGAAGCCACTTTTGAGTAAGTTTAAAAAAAAAAACTTAGCTTTCTGTTTCCCTCAATTCAAAGGTTAGGGTACTTATCATAAATGTTCAAGGAGCTCACGCAACAGTAAAAAAATAAATTGTTAAGTCCATAATACGAGCATGTTTCTTATCTTATTCAAAGATCAGTAGCAAGTTGAACAAACCACGTAGAACACAATCTACTTAACTTACAACCAACAATAACATAGCCAGGCCAAAGCAACCAACTAAGTTGATACTTTTTCTTTACATCTCTTTGGTTTTTTATGCGCCAAATTGACCCACAAGTTGGGTAGGTTTTAGCGACATACAACCCATGCTCAGCTAAGTTCTATCAGGTTGAAGACCTTGATATTATGGGTATGAGCTAATGCTCTGTAGTCCAAGAGAGAGAGAAAAAAAGTAGACACAACATTCTGTCAACCTTGCAACAATTTCCTAACTTATTTACAGAAGTTATTGAGAACGTGAACAAAATGGTTCGATCTATGCCCAAAACACCTACTTCTTTACAGAAATTAAAAGCAGAAAAGTCAAAAAAACCATTCCATTCAAATACTTATTATGGACAACTTCCCTCAAGATTTCATCAAATACCACGATTTAAGCTGTGCAAATAACGACCTGCTGGCCTCAAGGGAGACTTTTGTATCACACTATCTCATAGTTGAATAACCATGACTAGATCAAAACTCATAATGTGTCCTCCAAGATCCAACAATTAAAACCCCACTTATCTTGACATGACATGGAGGTAAACTTCGTTGCCAATATGCACTATTTTGGGTGATATGGTCAGCTATAAGTCCAAAAGGGGGCAGTGAGTCATGAAGAAAGTTGTGCTATGGGGTCAGACTCCGAGAAATTAATAATTTTTTGAAGGGTATAAGGCTGGTGAACTGGAAGTTTGTACAAGGTTGAGTTGTAGGAAAATATGGGCCTCAGTTAGCTTGGGAGCATTTCTTTTGCAAGTAATTAAGACAGCACAATGAAGTTGATTAAAAGCATCAAAACTAGGAGGATGGACAAATTCAAGGCGACAAATACTAGGAACAATGCAGAGTAGCGGAAGGGACTAGGAACTTAAAAAGCTTGAATGAATTTTTCACTGTGAGCTATAGATCGGTTTTCATTTTGTGCCTTTGTATTTAGCTAGAGATTAAGTACAGTGCATGGAGTTGATGTCATTGTAGATTTCATTTTCTTCATTTTAATTGTAATGATTTTACCTTTTGGCATCATTAGGAAACATAGATTTATTTTTTTGTACTTGGATGACACGCATGAGTGTCATATTGGAATACATTAAAAATTTATCACCCCAAATCTCACTAGTGAAAAACCTGATACCATAAAACCAAACATTTTAACATTTGGCATTATTTGCCATGTGGAATTTTGAATGTGGGATTTGAGATATTATTGGAAATCAAGCAAAAGCCAAAACCCATGTTTGGTTACACCAAGTTAGAGAAAATCCTAGAAACCCTATGCTCCCAAAATCCTAAAAGAAGTGATTTGAAAATCCACAATGGATGGTACTTCCCGGATTCCCTTCTCAAGGGATTCAAAAATTAATGTGCTGTAGCCAAAAAAGAACCCCCAGAAAAAATTACAAGTCTATTCCATATATACTAGAGAAATGGAAGAGAAACTGAATTTACATTCCACTTGACATAATGGCAATCAAATCAAAATCAAAGGCAAACATAGCATGTGTATGTTGGCTCACTATTTCGGTACTTTCCCTAGAACGCAAAATTTTTTTGCTCATCCCCAACTCATAAATTGTTACAATATCCTTCTATGGCACTTTGCTGGAACTATTTTCCTTTTTGGATGGAGAAGTCTTGCTCTCTCTGTTCCGTCATACAGCATGAGGACAAACTTTGAATGATTACCCCTGCAGAACCATGGATTTGATAAGACCACGATGCACAATTTAGGAATCAAACTTGTGACAACATAGCAAACCATGCCTCCTTGGTCGCACTAACCAAGTAACTATGTACTTCCGTGCAGATGAAGTACAAAAAACACCATATTCCAACACCAAAAAAGTCAAACACTAACTACCTAATCCAAGTTAGTCACAATGTAAATATGTTGCACAAAAAGAACATATGTTGCAATCAAAGTATGTATTCTGTCCACAGTATTTTGGAGGGGTAAATTTGGAATTCTGCTTTTAATTTCAGGAATTCAAGTAGTTCAAGTTCCACCAAACATGAATAAGGCAACTGGACACAATTTCCATGCATTTTTTTCGAAAACATACAAAACATGGGATTCTTTCAGTCCCATGAATTCAATGTCGGGGCCTTAAAATGATTCTTAGAAATTTAACCACTTGGACCACACCATGTCTTTAACCAACTCCCAAACTTCAACAGGTACAAAAAGTCTCCAATTCACCATAAGTTAAATGAATGAACATGAACACCAACTGCCTGAAACGGTAACAGTTTGGTGTCAGAACATATGAGAAACTCCTATATAATAATATTCCTCCAAAACTGAGTGACAACAACCAAATACCATGTTGGCCCCTGCAGAATGGAGGTAAAGGGGGCGAGGTGATACAAGATCCACAGAAGGCAATATATTTCTTAGCAACAAAGATTATCATTACATCAAATGTTGCACACTATCCTATATTTCCAAATTTTTATTAGCGGAGGTAAATATGTCATCCTAATGCTACCTGTGAATAAAATAGCGACAAAGAATAAGTACTCGAGGTGAACCATAGTGACATTATTGAAGGTAATACTAGGCATAAACATCTTACAAAGGATTTTTCTAATAGTTAACAAAAATCAAGAATCATGACAATCAAGAACTATCTTTTACATTCAAGAGATAACACCACCAACAAGCAGACGACTATTCTGCATGCTTTTGTGTCCAACTAGGGAGTAAAATTTATAAAATAGAGAGAAAGCAAACAGATGAATGGATATCTCTGTACCTAAGCTTTGGGGAAGTTCAATCACAAAAAAGTGTCAGATTTAATGAGAGGGAATAGCTAGATTGATGGACGCTCAACCAAATATCCAGATTCAATTATGAAACATTCTGTATTTGCTCAGACAAAGAATGTGCATCTTTGGTGAATTGTGAGCGAAATGGGAATCTCTTTTCTATCACCCTAACAGATTAAAAAGGAAAATCAAACCTGAACTGAAGGCGATGCAGAAGTGCCAGATTCTGGCCTCCAAGATGGAGTATAGGATGGTTGCGCCTGGATGGTTGACGCTGCATACCCACCAGAAACACTGGGAATTGGACATGCCAAAGTGGGATTACTGGTTACAGTGGTATTTTCAGTCCCAGGTGCACAACTAACTTCAGTTTGACTGTAATAATCAGCCCATTGCTTAACCTGTTGCTGGTAGTTCAGTGTGCATGCAGCTACAGAATTGGAACTATAAGCAGTGTTTGAGTCTTGAGTGTGGTTTCCATACTGTTGAGTGTAATTAGTATAATTTCCTTGACTCCACAAGTTAGTCTGGTTGCTGTAGTTGCTTCCTGCGTAAGCTTCAGATGTCTGATAATCACCAGGATTGTAGTAAGTGCTTGAATAACCTGTAGGCCCAGCATAAGACCCTGTATTCTGAAATGAGGAAAGAGGCTGATAAGGAGCACCTGTGTTGTGATTGTTATAGACACCTACAGGTTGAGTAGACTGCTGCTGATAACCATTATAGTAAACTTGGTATTCTGTACTGCCATAACCATAAGCATTGGTGGAAGTTGGGTATGATGCATAGCCAGTATACACTTGAGATCCATTATCTGGTCCAGATTTTGATGATGAAAATCCAAGGGTTACTGCATTCGATCCATCTTGGACATTTCTTGAGTGCATCTTCAATTGCTGATCATGTTGGTAGCTAAAGTTTGAAAGACTTGCATGGTCTATACTGCAATTATCTGCCCCATGTGCAGGCCATGAAGCAGCCGCTGGTCCAGCTGTTGGGTGGTAATATGATATTGTTTGCCCTTGGCTCACATCAAGCTGATGTTTCTGAACAAAAAAAGAATTATAAGATTTTACCAATTTAAACAAACACCAATTAAGCATATCAGGGTATGGATCAAGCTTTCCTTTTTTGGGGATAGGGAGTATAAGGATTTCTGACAACAAAATAGCAACCAAAAACATTTACGCATAGGCAGATAGAAAGAACCTTAATTGCAAATAGCATTACTATCGACATTAGTACAAGGCAAATCACTTAGCTGAACCCTACTGTTGCACATAGCATTACTATGGACATTAGCCTGAGGCAAAGCACTTAGCTGGAACACATAAAACACTAAAGGATAGAGACAGGAAAACCTGAAACCTGCAAGATAAAAGAGACTATGCTGTCGAACCCCCATCAAGGGCAGCTGGACGGAACTTACACCCAAGTTATCTAATTTTCACAATATATCTGTATCTAATATTACAGGTGGCATCCCAATATTTCTTTTGATCGGTAAGCCAAACATTAAAGAGAAACATTTCAAAATATTAGGTTTCTTTTTCTACAGAAAGAAGAACAAGTAAAGTCATCGGATGGAAAATTTCCAATTATTTATTCAAGCAATTGTAAGCAAATTAATCTAACTAAAACAAGAACATTGAACGTAATATACAATCTAGCATAGGCGCATAACACGAGTTTTCAATTATGCCAAATTAGGTAAAGAAACAGGAACATCATAAGAAAATTCCTTAACTTACAAATCTACCCAAGATCTAGTAGTTGGCTGGAACCATATCAGCATAAGAGAGTGCAAAAGATACAAACGACTTTTTTCTTGCTTCAGCTTCATGAATTAGGGACGTGGGTCAATATTGATAGAACCCCCAATTGGATTACAAATGGGGCAAATGCCATGAGCTCACTCTATGATCAATTCAATGTACCATAGTGAACGACCTTACAGAACAATTTATCAGTCACCTCAATTCTATCTACGCTGGTGAACATAAAAATCACAATATGGCGGCTTTCATAAATCCTTATTCAGTTAGAACACCCTACAATCCTTGGCTTGCCAAAATCGAAAAGAACAAGATATCAGAAAAATTATATTCCAAAAAGCTTTATATTCTAAGTAAGGGGAAAGATACCTCGAATGAACTAGGGTCATCTGGGGCTACGGTATCAGCAGCACTGTCTCCTTGGCTCATCATTTCTTTAACATCCTGTTTCATTAATTGTCCAAGCAAAAATAACAACAATCAATTATTTAAATAGGAAATCCAAAATTATAATTGAAGAATTAACTTTAAAAAGCCCTAAATCAGCTACATGAAATATAGAAGAACTTGCTGACCTTCAGAAGTAACGCGGAAAAAAAATCCCAGAAGCTGGAGAAGCGAAAGAGACGGAAAACAAGGGCTTATTTTGGATCAGCAAAGAACAAATCGTCTCAAAAAAATAAAATGAAAAAAAAAACAAGAGAAGAAAAGAAAATAGAAGACAGAAACAACAATCGTGTATCCTTATTAAACTGCAAAACAAATATAGTAAATGTAAACAATAAAGTAGCAAGGAAAGGAGGAACAGTGCTGGTGGAGATGCAGATGCGTATGTGAGAGAGAAGAGGGGACAAGAAGAGATTCAGTCCAGCCGTATTTGGCCGCTAAACCTATTGATTTTGGGGTTGAAGAAAGCTTCGTCAATCAAGGGTAGTCGATGGCGGTTACAATAATTGTGAAAAACCGATTCCTAGTTATATCAACAGTACTTCAGGCTCTATTTGGTTTACCGGTGAAAACCATAATTGATTTGGTTTGGTTTGGGTGGATGAAAAATATAAAACCCCCATATCTTGATTTAAATTTATTTAATTTTTATACTTTATTAATTATAAGTAAGTTTTGGCTACTTCTATATTGAGATTAGATGTGCCAAATTTATAAAATTATTAAAATAATAATTTAATATTTTTTATCGATAGTTAAAAATTATTTTTAAATATTTATATAGCTAAAATTAATAATATAAAAATTAATCAGAGTAATTATTAGTAAATAAATAAGTTTTACCTAGATAATTACCGGCATCCATTAATGTAAATTCAATGATTGGGGGGGCTGTACAGCATACATGGGGCACAACATTATACTATATCCCTTGTCATTGGATTTAATTTAACAAGCAAATAATTAACCACCATTTTTTTTTATATTTTATACTTTTCATTTATATATTTTTAAATTTTGTATAAGATACTAATTCATAAAAAATATAAATATAAATGATTTGATTATAAATTAAATCAAATTTTTATTATTTATTAAATATATATATTTATATTTTATATACTCATAAAATAATAATTTTATAATCACATACTATTAATATTTTATTATATTATAAATTTATAAAATAATAATTTTATAATTACATACTTAAAAATATTATTATGTAAATAATATTTGATAGATTCATCATCTATGAATCGACTTGGATGTTAAGACCCATAGTGAAGAGGCTATCAGAAAGCTTCAGTCCAGGAAGAGAGCTCACAAGCAAAAAAGGCAAGCTCAAGATCTAAATGACACCCCAACTGACCCAATCGAAATGGTCCACAATCCTCTTCGCGCATACTTGAATAACTTACCATAACCAGTCAGAACTACTTGATGGATATTCTAGGAATATTCACTCGCGTATACAGTCGTTCTCAAAATAACAATTGGTTAGAGAATCACCTAGAATGAGGAAAGAATATCCACCGACATTCAAGGTTGCCTTGTGAGGCACCCATGAGCCTTGGCACTGATGTGAGCATAAGTTAGAGGGAGCTCATCTCAAAAGATCGGTCTAGTAGGAAGGAGAGCTCCCTAACTTATAAGTTTGAGGTTTTTGCCTCAAACTTTTCAATGTGGGACTTGCATCATTCCTCCTTCCTTCAACAGCCGCGACCTCGGCGGCTGCACTCTACGACACTTCACTCGGCGGCTGCACTCTACGACACTTCACTCGGCGGCTTTCACTCTGCGACGCTTTATTCTGCCCCGGCGTACCAGTAGCAGGTCAGCCCCTCCGTAGGTAGCCATTTTCAGAACCCTCCGCAGGTAGCCCTTTTCGGGTCAGGATTGGTCTCAATGAAAACATCATTTGATGCGAGTATAAGCCAGAGGGAGAGCCCATCCTAAAAGACCGATTTAGTAGAAGGGAGAACCCCCTAACTTATAAATTTAAGATTTTTACCTCAAATTTTTTAATGTGGGACTCGCATCATGCACCCACGAGCCTTGGTGCCCAAGCAACCTTCACCATCTATATACTTATTCCTCCTTGTAAAAGGGGGAGGATACACACTCAAAAGCCTGAACAAACAGAGAAAAAATCATAAGAAAAAAAAGAGTAGAGAGGCTAAAAGAATAACCATTTTGGCCTCCAATTATACAGAATAGTTAAGAGTTCTCCATCTCCCTTAAGGCCACTGACTCTCAGTGCAATCCTTCTTCCTCTCTCTTAAGTCACTCCTTATTGAGCGTATTTGCCGGAATCAAGTCTTTTGCCAACTCTCGATGACCAATACCATTGACAGCCTAGATGACAACTAGCAAAGGACAAAAACCAGAAAAAATAAGAGAAAAGCCCTGCGATGAGCAAACTAAGGTGAAGACTTAGAAGGCACACCGACTCTTATATTCTCGAGATGTCCCATTTTCCTAATCTTACTCTAACTGCTGTCTATGAGAGCCTCACCCTCGTACCAAATCCTCCACTATATGACTGGTGGAGTTGACTCAAGAAGAAGGGCGTTAAAGGCCACTCTGCCTAATGACAAAAGGGAGACTCTACAAAGTCTTTACCATTATCGTCATCGCCAAGAGATCGTTCATGCTTTTGGTTAATCACTCTCATTGAGTTTTGCTATACTTTTCCTTGCATCAATCAATCTCAAGTAGAAGTACTCCGAGTTACCTTTACTCGGAGCGCACTTCATGGGCCGCCTCTAAGCCGGGCACGCTTTTAAGCCCCTCATCAACGAGGTACACCTCTTAATCACCTTCAGTCGGACGTATTCGTACTCAATCCTCAATCACATATATTCATGCATTCTCTTATATTATCATATCTTTCTATTCTTTTTAAAAAGATATCTGATTTAATTATCGAATGATATATCAGGAAGTAAGTATTGTCGATATTTTAATATCTTATTTTTAGTTGTGTTATGCAGAATTTATATTCGAAAAGATGAAGACTGGATCGACTTCTTTTTGACGTAATATGAAAAATTGAGCCGTTTCCTAACTTGTATAACAACTCGGATTCAGGGATGCGTCAATATTATATTTTAAAAATTTTAAAATTATATAAAATTATTAAAAAAATATTGTCTAATGAAAATTAAAAAAAATAATAAAATAATTTTAAACAAATAAAACACAGAATTAAAAGAGGGTTAAAAAAAACCATCTTTATTCTCTCACCCCCTGTTTTCCACCCAAACAAAGCACGGCCGCCCCTTCCCTCTTCTTCCTCCTCATTTACACCGGCCGCCTCTCTTCTTTCACCGACTCACCCGTCTTATGCGTGAACCGAAGGAGAGCCAACTTAACTGGCATTTATATGGATGGAGTGATTGGAGGATTAGATACATTTCCTTGATTGACCCTTTTTTCGTCACCTCAATTCTTCTTGGCTGGAATCGTGAGGTGAGGGAGGAGATAAATTTATTGCAGCTGCCGTTGCTGCTACTGCTGCCGCGGCTGTACAAGGAGAACAGTGGCTGTGTTATTGGGTTGTCGAGGAAAATAACAGACAAGTGAAAATTATGTCATTTCTCTATAATTTTTACATCTTTATATCGCTGGGTTATTGCTTAAATCTTATAAATATAATAGGGTAACTTGTTGTATAGAAATTTGGCTCGTCTCAACATGTTCTTGCACTAAAAAAAAATTCTGCAACTAGGTGAACAGCGCAGCTCGTTTGGGGGAAGAAGATTAATAGTGCTTTTGGAGGGGATTTTCTTCTTATGTTCGAGGCCACCGTTATAATTTTGAAAAATGTGTTTATGCCAAATAAATTGTCGTTTTTATACTATGATATGCGTAATATAATCATTCGTTGATACAACATAATTTTGATTTCTAAGGCATAGGTAATCGAGCGCTGAAATTGCTACAGCGAACACAAGAAGCTGCCATTTTAGCCTTGGCAGTGGTGACAAGCAAATTTCGGTTTGTCTGTTTGCACCTTAACATGATGTGCTTTTATCTTCGTGATTATTGCTCTTAATATATATACTGCGTGGATTATAGTTAATTGCTGGTTCTCGGTTTCAACTTCTCAAAGCGGTAGAAATCAAGTAACGAAGTGGGTTTGGCGATCACAGAAAATCAAATTTCAGATTTTTGTGGCAATGCGATGGGTCATACCTGAGCCAATCATTTACATAGTAAATAAATGTGTTTGTGACTATAATTTTATTGATATTACTCTTTGTCATGTGTATTTTAATATTATGTCATCAAAATACATTTTTGGTTAGCTGAGGATAAATAAATTTAGTGACGAACACATGTCAGAGAACTTGAAAACTGCCCAAATTTGTCACTTCCCTAAGTGTCACTGTTTAGTATAAATAGAATTTTCCAATTTTTATTAGGCACAATTATTTAGATTAATTCCTTTTATGTTACGGTGGATACAGGGATGATTTTTGGGACGCTTTATTACCTTGATCGGACACATTTAAATTAGTTGGGACAGCTTGAATAAAATTATTAATTTTTGTGGGCTTAGTTCGATAATGATATAATAGACTATACTCACACACACACACACACATATATAATGGCTTTAGAAATGAGGTTAGCACATCTGTTAACTAGTAAAGATTATGGAAAACTGAAAACCCTTTGGATGAATTTTTCCTTTATGACACTATACTGGA
>JAOVVI020003021.1:0-19843 GCA_028571085.2 Nepenthes alata | reverse complement strand
TCGGTGAGATGTTGCCCCATCGAAAATATTTCGATGCTCAAATTAATAAACGGTCTTCAAAGAATTGAGAAGGTTAAAAAAAATAAAATAATGAGAAATATTGAGAGTGTTTGTGGTGGGTGTTATGCTTTCGAAACGAAAGGCTTTTTGTGGTTTGAAAGGAGTGCTGATATTCGACATTGTGTCCTTGAAGAACGTAGTGACAGGGAGAGAGAGAGGCATTCTGTAAGCGTGGGAGATTATGAGAACGCACAATAAATTTAAGAGCGCCTTTATAAGAGCCAGGGTTTTGGTGAGTGATTCTTAGTAGAAAAGAGTGCGTCCGTTAGTAGAAATCAGAGTGTGTCCTAGAGTGAGGACTTCATGGGTTTTTATAGCTAAGATGCTGGGCATAATTCCTTTGACAGGAGCGCTTGATTTCTGCGTCCTGTTGGACAGGTTTTCTTTATTGGTGTGGTCCTTTAATTGCGGTAACGACTCCTTGGGAGGATTGCTTTCATTTTATATGTAACAATTAGGGTTTGCTGCAAACAGATAAGAGGATTTGACGCTTTCCTCGTGTGAGGCGCGCTGAATCTGTTGGTGACTGTTGCCATATGTAGATTATCTTTTAGGGGAGCGCAAAATTAAGAGAGAAGACCGTTAGTGGTCATGGACGGAAGCGTGGGCCAAATTAGACTTGGCCCACATGAGGCTTGCTCATGGGCCGGCCTACTATAGCGCTTTCGGTCAACAGAAATATTGATCGTCCCTTTGTGCCAGTTGTCCGTTTTTATGCTTGTTTCTTTGGCCTTTCGTCCAGTCAACGGTTCGCATTTACCGTTCAGGCTTATATTTCAGCCTTCGTTGATTTGGGATGTTCCTCTTTCTTGGGCCAGCCCATTATGGGCGTACCTATCACTAGCCTCCCATACGAGTAGTCTGAATTCTGAGCTTCAACATATTCATGGTGCCTCACGTGACTTGGTGTCCATCAAGATCCATTGACCAGAACCGTTGACCGTTTAAGACAACTTGGCGCATTCTTACAAAAGGACCTGACCAGATTCATTGATCGTTTGGGCCAAAATTTGGAGACCTGCTGAAGAAAATATTGACCGGATTCGTTGACTGTCCTGGCCAAAATTCGGAGAACTGCTGAAGGAAATGTTGATCGAATTCATTAACCGTCAAGACCAAGATTCAGAGAACCTCCTGAGGGAATTATTCACCGGATTCGTTGACCATCAAGGTTAAGATCCGGAGAACCTGTGGGACTATAGTGATGCGCCATCATTAGCCGTTCTCTCACATGAAAAGGTGGCCACGTGTTTGCGTATTGTGAATCGAAGATCCCGATAATTATGTGCCTCAGGATTTAATTTGACTACGTCCATTCAGGAAATACCACGTGGTAGCAATGATGGCGCACGTTTACGAGACGGTTATTCTGACCGGTGCTCGAATCGCCTTTTAAGTCGTCTGTTTCCCTTGTTACCGAGATGTCCGGCCAACTCTGTCTGTGTACGTTGGCCGTCCGCTTTCCTTAAGATGCCATTGGCATTCTTCAAGGGACTTGAGCCCTTAAGTAGATATCAGGGTTAACCTGGATGTCGTGCCAAGCCTGATCTATACTCATACGAGAGTAAAGACTTGGTGGCGCGACCCTAGTGTGTACTTGGGCGGCCAATGTTTGGGGCGGATTGTCTTGCTTTTGTCGACCGTCGCAGACTGGTCATGCTATCTTCTTGTGCATGAGGTCGTTACGATCGTTATTCAAACCCGCTAAGATTTTAACTGTGAACGGGCCACTTGGATGATCAAGATTTAGTTTGACCATCAGTAAGCCGCTTGGATAATCAGGGTTTAAATACAACCACTTATGGGCCGCTCGGATGACCGGAGTTTAAGTACGACCACTTATTGGCCTCCTAGATGACTTGGGTTTGAGTATGACCGCTTAGGGGCCGCCAAATGACCGAGGTTTAGTAACAAGCAGGTAAAAAATCGCCCGACTTAGGGGAAGTCATCTAGGACACCTGGGCCGAAATTCGGAGACCTAATGAAGAAAATATTGACCGAATTTGTTGACTGTCCTGGACAAAATTTGGAGAACTGCTGCAGGAAATGTTGACCGAATTCATTAACCGTCAAGACCAAGATTGAGAGAACCTCCTGAAGGAATTATTGACCGGATTCGTTGACCATCAAGGTTAAGATCGGAAGAACCTGTGGGAGTAGAGTGACGCGCCATCATTAGCCGTTCTCTCACATGAAAAGGTGGCCACGTGTTTGCGTAATGTGAATTGAAGATCCCGATAATTATGTGCATGAGGATTTGATTCAACTACACCCATTCAGGAAACGCCACGTGGAAGCAATGATGGCGCACGTTTATGAGACGATTATTCTAACCGGTGCTCAAATTGCCTTTTAAGTCGTCTGTTTCCCTTGTTGCAGAGATGTCCGGCCAACTCTGTCTGTGTAAGTTGGCCGTCCGCTTTCCTTATGATGCCATTGGCATTCTTCAAGGGACTTGAGCCCTTGAGTAGATATCAGGGTTAACCTGGATGTCTTGCCAAGCCTGATTTATACTCATACGAGAGTAAATACTTGGTGGCGCGACCCTAGTGTGTACTTGGGCGGCCAACGTTTGGGGCGGATTGGCCTGCTTTTGTCAACCGTCGCAGACTAGTCAAGCTATCTTCTTGTGTAGGAGGTCGTTACGCTCGCTGTTCAAACCCACTAAGATTTTAATTGTGAACGGGCCACTTAGATAATCAAGGTTTAGTTTCACCATCAGTAAGCATCATGGATAACCAGGGTTTAAATACAACTACTTATGGGCCGCTTGGATGATCAGAGTTTAAGTACGACCACTTATTGGACTCCTAGATGACTAGGGTTAGAGTATGACTGCTTAGGGGCCGCCGGATGACCGAGGTTTAGTAACAAGTGGGTAAACAATCACTCGACTTAGGGGAAGTCATCTAGGAGACCTGGGCCAAAATCCGGAGACCTGACGAAGAAAATATTGATCGGATTCGTTGACTGTCATGGCCAAAATTTAGAGAACTGCTGCAGGAAATATTGACCGAATTCATTAACCGTCAAGACCAATATTCGGAGAATCTCCTGAAGGAATTGTTGACCGAATTCGTTGACCATCAAGGTTAAGATCCAAAGAACTTGTGGGAGTAGAGTGACGCGCCATCATTAGCCGTTCTCTCACATGAAAAGGTGGCCACGTGTTTGCGCAATGTGAATTAAAGATCTCGATAATTATGTGCCTGAGGATTTGATACGACTACGCCCATTCAGGAAACGCCACGTGGAAGCAATGATGGCGCACGTTTACGAGACGATTATTCTGATCGGTGCTCGAATTGCCTTTTAGGTCGTCTATTTCCCTCGTTGCAGAGATGTCCAGCCAACTCTGTCTGCGTAAGTTGGCCGTCCGCTTTCCTTAAGTTGCCATTGGCATTCTTCAAGGGACTTAAGCCCTTGAGTAGATATCAGGTTTAACCTGGATGTCGTGCCAAGCCTGATTTATACTCATACGAGAGTAAAGACTTGGTGGCGTGATCCTAGTGTGTACTTGGGCGGCCAATGTTTGGGGCGGATTGGCCTGCTTTTGTCAACCGTCGCAGACTAGTCAAGCTATCTTCTTGTGTAGGAGTTCGTTACGCTCGCTGTTCAAACCCGCTAAGATTTTAATTGTGAATGGGCAACTTGGATGATTAAGGTTTAGTTTGACCATCAGTAAGCCTCATGGATAACCGTGGTTTAAATACAACCACTTATGGGCCGCTCGGATGATCGGAGTTTAAGTACGACCACTTATTGGCCTCCAAGATGACTAGGGTTTGAGTATGACTGCTTAGGGGCCACCGGATGACCGAGGTTTAGTAACAAGTGGGTAAAAAATTGCCCAACTTAGGGAAAGTCTAGGTCGTAATCCTGCAAACATACAAAACAAGCATACGTATATGCATATATACATATATATAAAGACACAACACATCATAAAAGAAGAAGTACTTATTTTATTGATTGAAAAACGTACACACGTTTACAAGCATTCAAGTGTGCAACTTACCTGGACCCTTACACGAAGTATCGCTTATGGTGCACGTCCTGGGAACCAACTTGCCATCCTGGGTCCGGAGTTTGTATGCCCTAGTCCTCAGAATGGCTGAGACGAAGAAAGGCAATTCTCAATTTGGGGACAGCTTATTCCGATTGGCGACCTTACCTGTGGCATTGATACTCCGCAAGATCAAGTTCCCAACGTTGAACTGCCACACTTTTACTTTTTTATTGTAATAGCACACGACCCATTTTTGGTAGGCTGCGGTTTATAATATGGCGGCGTTGTGAGCTTTGTCTAGCAAGTTTAAGTGCTTCCGAATTTTCTGAAAATTTTCTTATGAATCGAAGGACTCAACCGTAAGGCTCGGGAGCTTGATTTTGACTGGGATTACCGCTTCAGTTTCATAACAGAGACTGAAAAGAGTCTTACGAGTTTGCTCCTTTGGAGTCGTCTGATAAGACCAAAGGACGAATGACAGCTCGTCCACCCAAGAGCCCCTGGCGTCCTCCAGCTTGGTCTTGAGACCGTGGAGTAACGTTAGGTTCATGACCTCCACCTGTTCATTAGCTTGCGGGTATGCCACCGAAGTATGAACCAATCTGATACTCAGACAGGTGCAATACTTGGTGAAAAGCTTTTTTGAAAATTGGGTTCCGTTGTCGGTGGCAATGACCTCGAGAATGTCAAATCTGCTGACTATATTTTAGCAAATGAATTCAAAAGCATTGTGCTCTGTGATCTTGGCCAGCGGGGCAGTTTCAACCCACATGGTGAAGTAGTAGTTACCTCCGATAATGAATTTTCTTTGTTTTGATGCAATGGGAAATGGGTCGAGGATGTCGAGCCCTGACTGTGTGAAGGGCCAAAGAGCATAGAGGGATTTCAATTTAGCGAGCGGTTGGTGGTGAAGATTGCCATGGAGCTAGTAGTTCTCACACATTTTTACGAACCGGAGAGCATCCTTTTTCATCGTTGGCTAGTAGTAACCTTGACTCATGATTTTGAATGCCAAGTTCTTGCTGCCAATATGCGATCCGTAAATTTTGAGATGGATTTCACCTAGGGCATAGTTGGTCTCCTTTGGAATGAGGCATCGAAGGTACGGCGTCGAGTAACCACGACGATATAGCCATCAATTGACCACGGTGTACCAGTCGGCCGTCTTTTTGACCTGCTTGGCTTCGCCTGCGTCTTCTGGAAGCGTTCCATCCATCAGGTATTTCTAGTACGGCGTCATCTAATTTTCTGCATTTGAGATCTGCATTACTTCCTGCTCCTTCGTGCTGGGAGCGCTAAGAATTTTTTGCATGTTCCTCGAGTACAGCTCTAGGTTTTCGGCCACCGCTGCCCTGGTAAGTTGGTTGGCTTTCCAAGTCTCAGCTTTGGAAACACGGACAAGGGTCACCTTGCAAAATTTTCTGTTGAACTCCTTCAACTTGGCCAAGTATTTAGTTAGGTGAGGGTTACATGCCTGGAAACTCTCGTTAATTTGGTTGACGACCAGCTCAGAGTCACTGTAGATAGTTAGTCATTTAGCGGAGCACTCTTTAGCCAGCCTCAACCCAGCCAACAAGGGTTTGTATTCGATAACATTATTGGTTGCCGAAAAGTTGAGTCGGAGCGAGTACTTTACCTCAAACCCGTCTGGGATTTTTAGGACTACTCTGACTCCACTCCCTGAGTCTGTAAACGATTCGTCCACGTTGAGGACCCATTCTAGCTCTTTTTCGTGCTGTTTTGTGTCCTTCGTGAGCTGTTCCTCGAGAATTGGTATCGTGGTCTCGACGATGAAGTCTGCTAGAGCCTACCCTTTAATGGCGAGTTAGGGCTGAAATTCGATGTCAAACTCTTTCAATTCGATAGCCCACTTTATCGGCCTCCCAGAAACTTCAGGTTTCTAGAGAATACTCTTCAGAGGCTGGTCGGTGAGAACAATCATGCGATGAGCCTCGAAGCAAGGTCTCAGCTTGCGGGTCAAGAAGATAAGGGCTAAGGCTAACTTTTCCGCGCGTGGGTAGTGCGTCTCTGGGTCAGTCAATGTTTTGCTTATACAGTAGACCGACAATTGAGTATCGGAGTCTTAGCATACAAGGATGAAGCTGAGGGTCACATTTGACACTATTAGGTAGAGGTACAGCTGCTCTCCGCCCCTGAGTGACGTTAGCAATGGTGGGCTGGCCAGATACCGCTTCAATTCGTCAGAGGTTGTCTGGCACTCCATCGTCCACTGAAATCCATTTGCTTTCGTCCCCTTCAATGCCTTAAAGAGAGGCTGATACTTGTCGCCTGATTTCGCTAAGAAGCGAGACAAGGCCGCCACCATCCGCCTAGCCGCTAGACGTCCTTGACGCTCGATGTCCTTGACGCTCCGTGGAAGAGTCATGTCTGCGAGAGTTTTATTCTTCTCTGGGTTTGCCTTGATCCCTCATTGAGAGACGATAAATTCTAATAATTTTGCCGAGGATACTCCGTAGACGTACTTAGCTGAATTCATCTTCATATTATGTGTGCGGAGTACCTCAGAAGAATCAGTCAGATCGCGAATATGGTCATCGGTGGCCTTACTTTTGACGAGCATGTTGCCAATGTACACCTTCATATTGCGATCGATATGCTTTTTGAATATCTTATTCACGAGCCGCTAGTAAGTGGCGCCTGCATTCTTTAGACTAAAAGGTATGACATTGTAGCAATAGGTGCCTCGGTCCGTCATGAACGAGATGTGCTTCTTGTCTTCTGGGCTCATCCGGATCTGGTTATAACTTGAGTACGCATTCATGAAACTTGACAGCTCGTATCCAGATGTGGAGTCCACTAATAGGTCGATCCGGGGTAAAGGAAAGCTGTCTTCCAGGCAGGCTTTGTTAACATCGATGAAGTCGACGCACAATTGTCATTTTTCGTTGCTGTTCTTTACCAGGACGATGTTGGAAAGCCAATCTGTATACTGGACCTCCCTGATGAAGTCGGTATCCATCATCTTTTTTACTTGTTCCCGGATTGCGATCAACTTTTCCACGGAGTGATTTCTTCGCTTCTGCCAATGGGATTGCGGTCGAGATCGAGGCCCAACTTGTGGACCATTACTCCGGCCAAAATCTCAGGCATGTTGGCTGCAGTCCATGCGAAGATGTCCATGTTCCACCACAAGAACGTGATCAACTCATTACGAAGTGTCCCGTTGAGTGTGCCATTGATCTGTGCACACCTTTCCAAATCTTTCGGGTTTAGTGGGATTAGATCGGTTGCCTCTCCGGACTGTGCTTGCTGTAGAGTCACTTTGTCTTGATGATCGAGTTCTCCAGCCGACTTGGCACTATCACTTGGGGCGATCTGGGACATGTAACACGTCCGTCCAGTGACTTGATCGCTCAACACTTTCCCACACTGCAAGCTGTTGAGAATTTCATCTTGAGGTGTGGAATCAAAGTGACAACTTCGAACTCCTTTAGGCACTGGCGGCCTAGTATAGCATTTTAGACGAAGGGTTGGTTGACCACCAAGAAGGTAAACGTACGACTCACCGTTCTTGGGTATGTGCCCAAAGTGGCTTCTAACTGGATCGTCCATTGGATGGGTACGGGTTCGTTGTCAAGGCCATATAACGGGCCTTCGGCATGCTTTAACCGACTCTTTTTTAAATCGAGTTTAAAAAATATGTTAAGATAAAGCAAATCGATGAGCTTCCATTATCAATAAACACTCGCTTCAGTTGGTAGTTGATACTACCATTTGAAATGAATGTGGATACAACAAGGGGGTCCATGTGGGGAGAAATTACATGTTCTAGGTCATCATTGCTAAAACTAATGACATTATCTTCAATGCGTTGTTTCTTCCTCCCAGTTTGCTGTTCTTTGTGGTTCGCTGAAGTCTTGGTCGGTCAAGTCGTGATCATATTGATTACTCCTATTGTGACCCTATTTCATGGTGGAGAAGGTTTTGGTCCCTCTCCGCCAATAGTGTCGGAGCTTTGGCTAGGGTTCTTGGCAAACCTCGTGAGATGGCTTCTACGAATCAACTCTTTTATATCCCACTAGAGAGTCTTGAAATGTTTTGTGGAGTCTTCGGGAGATCGATGAAAATCACAGTACTTGATCGAATTTTCTCATCCCACTTTCTTAAGTGGTTTTGGCTACTTAAGGAATTTTTCTCCACAGATCTGCATGATGATGTTTGAACGTGTGTCAGTTAAGGGCGTCAGGTTGATCGGCCTATAACCTTTACGTTATGGCGATCTGGTCCTGTGGTGCTTCCTGTGGAAATTGTTACCGCCACTGTACTTCTTTCTTTTTGCTGGGAAAGTGCAAGACTGTTCGGTCCGCTCGGAATGCTTAGCCTCGTTGGCTTCCTCAACTGCAGCATAGGCCCTAGTGATAGATTTCACTTTTCGAAAGGTCTGCAGATTCTTATGCACTAGGTGCCTAAAGAAATCCCCATACGTTAGTGCAGAGATGAAACTGCCAAGCTTCATCTCCTTCGTGAGCCTAGGGATCCACCTCACTTTTGCCACAAAATTATCTAGAGATTTTCGCAGATTCTCCCTATGCTTCTGCTTGATATGTGATAAATACCAATGCTGCTTTTCTTCTCGGTGGCTAGAGGTGTATTGCGCCAAGAAGAGATCAGTCAACTCCCGGAAGCTTTGGATCGAATCCGATGGGAGGTGATGGAACCAAATGCGAGCATTCCCCTTAAAGGTAAGCTGGAAGTAATGGCACATGGATGCGTCATCCAACCCTTGCAAGTTCAGATGGGTGCAAAAATGATTGAGATGATCCATGTGATCAGTACTCCCATCGTACGAGTCAAGGGTTGGTATTTTAAATTTTACCGGTATCGGATGGTTCAAAATCCCCGCTGTGAAAGAAAAGCTGTGAAGATCTTTCTCTGCTGTGGCCAGTAGCCAGCCGGCTACTGCCTCCAGTGGATCTGATGGCCCGAAAGGCTCATTCTTAGACCCGGGGTCTTGATTCTGCTCGAGAATATTGGGAGTTCCTTCGTTTTGGACTTTTCTCCGGAGTCATATTGCCTGAACGTTACTCAGGCCATAGTCGTCTCTGGGCCCGTGAGGATTTCGGCATATGAATGTTGGTTGACTTTCTTGATTTTCTCGCCGATTTCTTCTTCATTTGACCTCCTCTCTTGGAGGCCGGTGTAGGGGCTATCGTTGGTGGAGCCCCCTGCTGGGCGTGCTCTTGGCGGGAGTAGAACATCTAGAGCATCTTGTTTGTAATCTCTTTGTACTCCAATAGATTTTGAAAGAATGGTGCGGGCATCCCGTTGACTGTCCCATTGACCAGGGTACCCGCAGTGTGGTCCTGGTCAGGTGAGGTCCTGTCTTTGGCGGGCTTGCTGGCTTGCTACCAAGTTTCGAATAGGTTCCAGTTAAATCGATTGTTGAGTCTGACTCTATTCACCGAGTCTAGATCCTACACATTACTACAACAAATGAGAGCTTAGGTGTTGGCGGGATATTATCACACCGAAAATACTTCAACGTTCAAGTCAGTAAACAGTTTTCCAAGAATTGAGAATGTTAAGGGAAAAACATAATAATGAGAAATGCTGAGAATGTTTGTGGTGGGTGCTACACTTTTGAAACGAAAGGCTTTCTGCGGCTCAAAAGGAGTGCTGGTCGTCGACACTGTGTTCTTGATGAACGTTGTGACAGGGAGAGAGAGGCATTCTATAAGCGTAGGAGCTTATGAGAACGCACAGTAAGTTCAAGAGCGCCTTTATGAGAGCGAGGGTTTGGGTGAGTGATTCTTAGTAGAAAGGAGTGCATCCGTTAGTAAAAATCGGAGCGTGTTAGAGTGAGGACTTCATGGGTTTTTATAGCTAAGATGTTGGGCATCATTCCTTTGATAGGAGCGCTTGATTTCTGTGCTCTGTTGGACATGTTTTCTTTCTTAGTATGGCTCTTTAATGGTAATAACGGCTCCTTGGGAGGATTATTTTTTTTATGTATTTTGTAATAGTTGGGATTTGCTGCAGACAGAGGAGTGGATTTGGCATTTTTCTCGTGTGAGGTGCGTTGAATTTGCTAGCGACTGTTGCCATGAAAATTGCCTTTTGGGGGAGCGCAAAATTAGAGGTAGAAGACCGTTGCTTGTCGCGGATGGAAGCGTGGGCCAAACTGGACTTGGCCCATATGAAGCTTCCTCATGGGCCGGCATACTATAGCACATCCGGTCAACAGAAATATTGACCATCCCTTTGTGCCAATTGTCTGTCTTTATGTCTGTTTTCTCGGCCTTTCGTCCGGTCAACGGTTCGCGTTGACCATTCAGGTTTATATTTGAGCTTTCGTAGATTGGGGCCATTCCTCTTTCTTGGACCAACCCACCATAGGTGCCATCAAGAATATATATAGTTACATAAATTATTAATTTTGTGTAAAATTTTCAAATTAAAAATAATTATTTCTAAAATAATAGTCATTTTTTAATATTAGGGTACGAAGATTTTCCTCTACTTTTTGCGTTCAAATTGCAAACGGTAAAGCTTGCTCGTCGGCGGCGCATTAGGCTGACGAAGGCGATAGCATGATGAAAGTACCATCACGGGAATTGCAGTGGTGCGAGATATGAACAGCACTGGCTAACCCCACGCTAAAACTACGAGAAACCCGATGCACTCGAAAGGCACAAAACCCTAAACCCTAAAATAGAGAAGGAAGAAAAGTTTTTTTGAGATTGAACAGAAATTGGATGCTTAGCGCCAACAAAACTTGCTTCATTCAATTTCGTATTTGTTTTTAGGATGTCACTATATGCTAATTTTTGGATTGTCAAAATTTTATGATAACTAGAGATTTTCGATGAATTTGTGAAGAATATGCTGTGTAAAAGTTCTACCTCTAGAGCATTCAATTACCCAACCTTTATGTTAGGCTCTGGTTCTTTGCGTGTCAAAGCGAATTTGCTCCCCGTATTGTTCGTGCCTAGAGTATGGTTGATGCCTAGCTATTGATAGAAAGATATAGTTGCGTAAAGCTAAGGATGCCTGCTGGATTGCGGTAGCCGTCAGCCTTTTTTATTTGTTGTTGATAGTAAGAGAGCACTGTACTTCATCACTGAAAGGAGATTATTATTAAGTAGAAGGGGTAGACACTCAATAACAAAATTATGCTGTAGGCATTCCTAGGGGAGGCCTTAAGGAGAGACCTCAAACAAGATTAAAAAATAACAGCATATACAATGTTTGTTTCCCATAAACTAAAAGATCTAAAGCATTTAACTTCAAGGTTTTGTAAGATGGACAGAATTTATAATCTGCCTAGTGACGAGCGACCTCCTCAGGAGTTGGATTAGTAGCTTGGAAAATTGTTTTTTTCCTTTCCTGCCATTACAAGTTGTTAGTAGCAATAAATAAAAGCTTCCTGCTCTGAGTTCTCCTGCTGGCCTTTAAATCCATTCAATGGAGTATGAGAAGTAACTGTCTGTAATGTAGTTTTGTTCTTTACAAGACAGTAGCTAAAACCTGTTTAGAGTATTAGCATTTGAAAAAGTAATGAAGTTGCTTCTTGCACAAAATATAGGGGTCGTGTCATCCATGGCTATCCCCCATCTGTTATCATTAGTGTAAATTGGGATGACAATGGTGTGGGGAGCTGTGGGTTTACGTATCACTATCACTGCCCCATTGAAAATCAGGGCGAGATTGTGGTGGGGAATCAATATTCAGGCAGGGGTGGGCATCCCGCCCACCCCGTTTAAAAGTATTTTCATTTTTAAGATTTTGAAAGTAATTAAAAAAATTTATTATATGCATCCATATTTTTTTTCTATTTAATATTACTGGTAAATACTTGACAGAAAAGGCATAACATTGAGTGTAGATAATACATATCCAAATATAAACAACTTTTCCGTGTTTCTATAAAATAAAAATATTAAATAAAAAATAACTTTAAAAGTATATATATGATTGGGCCAGTGCATGTAGACCTATCATCTCTGCCCCAAGATCACTGGCAGGAAGGATAAAATCAGTCGGTTTGGGGTGGCATGGCAAAATTGCCAACCTAACTTTAAGGCAAGGACCATTAGCCCAGGAGGTGAATCTGCTTCTAGGTATGCTAACTCTGTTTCGATAAGCTTATGCCAAGATACAGTATCTAATTTGTCTCAGATAATCGCAAGTAGCAGCAACTGAGAAGTGGGAATTCATTTCTACTGATAGCGTTGGCCAATTACTCCCTAATGACAGACCCTCTTTCTGTATATCCCATATTGTCTTCCTTTAAGGTGATCTGTGTGAAGTGTGAACCCATTTCACCCACAGAACATCTGCTTTTGCAGCAATATTCCATGCACTTATTGAAAAGGTGGTGTGAATAAAAATATTGTATTGGTATGAGTCGCGACCATATTGGCAACGCGTATAGGTATCAGACATATTGGATGCACTTTTTTTGAATTGAAACTTTAGGAAAATATCAGCCAATAAATGGCAGTACATCACCAACAACATTTTTTGATTTTTTGACATTATTATGAAACATCGGTACCGGTCGATATTTTATTTCATAGGGTCTGCACATCTTTTCAAGCTATAATAGCCTTGTGTTTCTTCATTTCTGTTCCTGACCAGCTGAAGGCACTGAACAAATAATTGTGACCAATTGAACTCTATGCTGAATAATGCAGCCTGTGTGAGTTGCACTTTTTCAGAGTATTTAAAGAACCTAGAAGTCCAAGACTAGACTACAGCCATCATTTTGGAAATTAAGTTTGACAATGCTTTTATTGACATTTAGTTAAAGCCATTTGCCTTTGAAAATTTCTGGAACAGCCATGAAGTGCATTAACGGATCGAAGTTCACCTGTGCAAAATAAATAGTAGATTGTCAGTCTAGCTCCAGTGAACTATGTGGAGCTTCTTGCATTTTGGACGGAAGTGAGAACTTGTCTTAATCTAGGGTGCTGATCATTCTTGAGAGAGATTTGGTCTCTCCGTATAAGGTCTAGTTTAAGCATATATATGAAACTTTGAAAAAATCATCACAAGTTAAAGGATTTTAACCAACAAACAAGTTTTATATCATTAAATATGCATCCAAACTAACATAAAATGTTATAAGATAATAATTGCATAACAACTATGTTGTCATAAATTGTAACTAAAACAGAAAAAAATCATAAATCTACAATACTACAATTATCCTCAACATCCACTACATGTTCATCCTCTAAGTTACCCTTCCACCACTATTTTTGTTGCCAATAGCCATCAATCCACCCTCTTAGCATCCTCTCGTTATTATGGAATAATGCAGCATTGCATAAGCAGATTTTAGGGGAAAAAGAGGGAGAGAGACAGACTATAAGAAACAGCAATTAAAATAAAAAGAAAAAGCAAGACAACTGAGAGATATATTTTCAAAGCCCAAAACAGCACGCCACAAGGAAGGGAGTGTATGTGTGTGAGGGGGGGAGAGAGTCCTTTGTGTGTGAAGAAACAAAGCTAGATGAAATGATAGAGTTAGAGACCGGAAGATAGGGAGATTGAACAGAAAATGCACAGAAATAAAATCAAATGGAGAGTGATTGTACAAAGAGAGAAATCATAAACATTGGAGAAAGGTATTTCAAAAGCTAATGAATTTTATGATGTCTTCGTCCATTTCTTTTTCTTGGTCGCCAGCTGCAAGAGTAAAGCTGTGGCAGACTCTTGTTTTGTTTATCAGATTTGACTTCAAACTAGTAGACGGTAGCTCCCCTGATTTCTATAGCTTTGTCTCTTTTTTAAGTAAAATCTAGATTGGGTCTTTGTAAAATAATAGATAATTGACACAACTATGGTATAGAATTTCGGCTCTCAAGGAAGCCAATGTGAAAACCCTGCGCCATGCTCCAGGTACCTGCCCAGGTGAAGACACCTCACTTTGTCCTAGATGAGGCATTTAGGTTGTGCCTTGGCTTGCCTCGCTTGATCGCCCAGGAGCTTTTGACAACATTGTTTAAATCATACATTGCACAAAATCATTGGAGACAGCGTCTGTAGGATCAGCTAGCTATTTCTTTCCTCTGCAGATAAAGTAGCACTGAAGTAACCCACAACTAACTATGGCTTATCAACTTTGTTGGCTGTTTTCTTGGTGGAATCCCGTAGCTTAAGTCCTCCACTATGTTTAAGTGCACATGCAAAGATAACAGCAACAACTAAAATCTCTCCTGATACTCTAAATATGAGTGTATGGATTGATTTGTGCTACTTGTGCGTTTCAGATCCACGTAGATTTGTTTTGGTATTATTTTTTATAAATAATTATTTAAAATAATTCGTAGTGTTGGATGCTACTAAACTAAATAGAGTGGAATGACAAAAACAAATTTGTAGAGCCAATCCTACTTGATGGGTATATCATAATATGGGCTGGCCCACGGTCAAAGAAGGCACAAATGGTTTGCTGGACGGTCAATTCAAATAATGGCCCAACAGGAGGTGAATGCCCAAATCCTAAAAGGCCCAAGACGGTTAATGCCACCGTTGACCATCGAGACACCAGCAGGCGGCCAACTCGTGTACAGACTTAAATAACGGCCCAACAGGAGGCGAAGGCCCAAATCCTAAAAGGCTAAAGACGGTCAATGTCAGCGTTGACCGTCGAGACACCAGCAGGCGGCCAACTCGTATACAGACGGTCAACTCAAGCGTTGATCGGAAGTACTGTAGCAGCAGGCCCAAAAAGGCGTTAAACCTGCTACGGCCCAGGCCCAAATTGGCAGGCGAACTCGTGCACGAAAAGCAACGGTCCTTTCATTATCACATGTTTTCCTAAAAGCTGATCTTCTCAAAAAAGGCGGCAATGAACTCAGCGCCAGCGTTGGAGTCAAAATAGTCACAAAGAGATGAGGTGATTTGGATATATGTTGCACTGTTCAGAAGGAAAATGATCCATCAAATTACGCCTGTTAAGCCCACCAATTCAGAGAAGGCTGTCATTGCCAGTCCAGAAGAACATGCCACCTTGCCCAGAGAAGGTGGCTCTCCTACTGTTCATATAAGCTTAAGGTCTTCGTTCTGGAAGACACATGCTCACGAACGCATACGCATACTCACACACAGAGACAGAAACAGAAGCTCTTGTACTCACTCCAACTGGTCTTCTTGGGAACATCCAGAACAAACTCCCTTAAAGACTTCCTACAATCTCACTCATGAATGCTTACGGAGCTTGAACAGAGGCTCATCTTCTCTTTCTCTCTACACAAGCGTTCATCCTTCAATCCCACCAAAGGTCTCCAAATTCCAGGAAACCTTTTCGGCTTTCTTTGAATCGTTTCCTAAAGCCTCCACGCTTTCAGGACGCCGCTTCCACATGCTCTCTGTGAGCAGGGAGCGAGAACTCACATTCTCAATGGGCCAACACTTCCAACCATCCTACTCTATTTCAATTTTTTTGTGGCCTAGGCTAAGGTCTCTAAGATTCCATGTAACCCAAATCATTGAGCCAAAGGCCTTCTGTCCACACTCCATCCTCAAGCAAGTCATGTTCCTCATCAAATTTTACGTACTTATTAGAAATATTCTCCATAGTACTTGTACTATTTGGAAGTTCTCTAGCTTTTGCTGACTTTTTGACTGCTCTCAATGTCTCCAATTGTGCATTAGTAGGTGCTGACTGGCTGCTGATCTCCTTAGTTGGCTGCTTATTATGCAAGGCAGGTTGAATTGCCTCTGGCCTCCTCACCATTTTTTGTCTTAGGCCCTCTGCTTTTAGCATTCATATCCCCCCTTTTGCAAGCACTGCAGTGCTTTGGCCTCAACAGCTGATATGCTGTGAATAACTACTTGGTGTTGTGGTTTCAACGTCCTCAAGGAACTCAGAGGTGATTTCAACTTTGTCCAAAACTATTGCATATGAGATTCTTTGTTCTGTAGTAGTTAATAAAATATTAGTTGATATATATTGATATCAGACATCCCATTACTAATATTTCTTAATACTAGAATAAAATTGCAATGTTGCTGATATTTTCTGCCCAATTCATTATGTTAAAGTATTGTAGAATAAGCTTGAAATTTTGATCCAAATTTGGATGGAATTAAACTTCTCCTCGCAGAACTGAAAATCAGGTGAAGAGTCCCTTATTGTGAAGAATTTGGAATCATAATAAAACAATTAAATATTGAGAATAGCTGTTTTATACCCTGCATTATGCAAGAATAATCTAATAGCCATCATCATGTGAAATAAGAGTAACGATCTTCCATCTATCCTGCACATAGGCAGTAATTGCTGGATGGGTTACTTTCCCGTCTAACAGATAGCCTATTACTGCATGCTTCCATTGATCAATTTGTCCCTTGAAGCTTCATGGAAGACACTTTGATGTAAACCTCATCGCCCAGATTTCTAATCAAGGATAAAGACATGCCATTTGCAGGATGATGATTTCCAGCAAAAAAACCTCTCTTCATTAGTGATTCATGGGAGCAGAGGTGGTTTTCTTCTTTATCGCTTCTTCATCGCCCCAGAATTTCTTAGGAGATTCCATCTTGGCAGCTGAGCCTCCACCATTTTCTGTCTTCGCTTTCTTCCTTTTTCTGGTTGATCGCTGTATCTGCTGTTTCTCATCTTGCTGATCCAAAGTGTGACTAATCTGTTCCTCTTTTCTTTACATCCTGCTTCCATGAGCTGGAAAACAAAAAATTGGTATCATCTAAATCTCAATCGCCGAAAGCAGCACTCATCATCATCATCTAAATATTGCCCTTTTTACCACAGATTTCTAGATTTGGAGTCTGTCTGCCAAGCCAACTTTACGATGAATGCATGTTTTGGAATTATGAATTGCTCCATATAACTTTATTGTGTGTGCTAATCCAAAGGGAAATTAAGCGTGTTGGCTGGGCACCCACTTTGCACTGTTTATCTAACCTATAACAAAGGCTTGCTCAACACAAATATTTAGAATAATCGTTCTCCAGTATCTGAGAATGCTCTTATTCCCACCCATAGGCATTATAAATCATGAATTTCGGCAAATTGCCTGAATTTTCTGCCATCTGTCATCTCCATTAGTTTAGAGATGAGATGATATTGTATAGAATATCAACTCAGGGTCATGCACGGTCCATTTATGCACGGAATTTCATAATATGATATTGCTTGTAGTAGTTTGCCTGCCATTGTCATTCTGTAGGTAAGAATGTGTTTTTTTCCCCCTTGATAGTATGAAGTGGAAGGGCTAGTTGTTGGTGATCAAACCCAGGCCACCAGTCCATGTATTGAGTGTAGGGTTTGTCTAAGTCACTGCATTTCTTTTGTCCTAGTCAATTCTTTTTTTGTCCGAGTTGCTTCTCTTTTTGTCTAACTCACTTCCATTTTTCTTTGTGAGTTTCAGGAATATCCTCATTCATAGATTCGAGATCCACATTTATGAGTTGAAAGGTTCAAATAATCAAGAGGCCTTGCTTGGTCTGGAGTATGTCATAAGTGACTAAAGAATTTACCTTTAGTCATAAGTGACTAAAGAATTTACCTTTAGCTCCATGGCAGTGATGCTCCTGATTATGGGGTCTAGAGATGGTCTAGCTATACACAATCTTGCCCTCCTATTGTAAAGAAGTATTTTTTTGTTTGAATAATTGATGTAGATAAGGTTGATATGTATTGTTATTGAGGTTCTCTAATACTTATATTTCCCAATAACGCGATAATATCGCGATTTATTTTCGTATTGATGATTTACTGTGATATATTGGATGATATTCAGAATAAAAAGCCGATAGACCGATATATTAGCCAATATAACTTTATTAATTTATAATTTTTAATTTTTTTTTCTTTTAGATACATTATATACTAATACGTATTGTCCGATATAATTGCAATTGATACTGATATGATTACAATTGATACTAATACCGATATTTTTATTTATGGTTTGAATGTTTAACTTAGACATAACAGTGGAGCAAACCTTACATTGAACCAAGGTTTCACCCTTGAATTTGTTCTAATCTGGATTCAGTTCCCTAACTTGAAGGGTGTCCCCTTTGAATCGAAGGATAAGGTTTTGGATAATTTCTCCGTTAAATTCTGTCATTATTTGGCATATTTCCCATGGTTCTGTTAAGATTTACACCAGCTCAGATTATTTTTACAGTTCTATTGGCAAAGACCGACCAAAGTGCAGATTATGAGCATCTTTCCCTGGCGGAGATATCTAAGAAATCTTTCAGCACGTCGATCCTCCTCCTTCCACATGCCCGGTGGAAGAGGAAAGCAGATGCTATATGCAGAAGCATCTTCTTAAAAATTCCAGAGGAGCAAGAGCAAAGACAGAATTCAAGAACCTGTTTCTAAGATACCTAGTGTAGCTGATGCATCTGACAGTGATGAAGAGGATGAGAGTCGTCTCTCTGTCGAGAGTATCTCAAATGCGATTCATGCTATGCCATAGGTAATTGTTGAGGTCTTCTTGGATGCTTATGGACTCTTGAATATCAGAAGGCAGGATTTCCTTAGGATCGGATGTAGTGCAACAGAAGAGGTGGTTTCTGAGATGCCTTTGTCCCTATAGAAATGTTCGGCGAATATTTTTTAGATACATTTATATGATGTGATATTTTATCTATTTATTTATATATTTATCGGGCCCATATAAAAATAAAAGAATAGATGAGATACTAGGTCAAAATGGGCGTATAAAGGGTGGTAATGTTACATTGTCAATACTCAATAACACCCTTTTCTTTACTGTATATTCTGGTTGGGATTGGATGCAGTGCAATCAAAGAGGTGGTCCTTGAGATACATTTGTCCCTAAATAAATGTTTAAGGAATACCCTTTAGATATATTCGAATAACATGATATCTTATCTATTTATTTATATTAATTGACCTATATAAAAATAAATAATTGAATAAGATATTATGTCAGAATGAATGTATAAATGGCGGTAATGCCACATTGGCCGTGTTCATAATATCATAAGATATTTGGTGTCATGTTATTATCTCCTTTGTATTTTTAACGGTGAGGATTTAATCTAACAAGTTAATAAAATTATAATAATATTTTAAAAAGTGTTAAATTTATTTTATAATTTTAATCGTTTAAGTTATCAGAAAGAAATTATCGATGAAATATTTTAAGATATTGTTTTTTAAGGATAACAGTTATCTATTATAGATATAAATGAGTTAGTGTAAATTATTTCAAGAATACGGTAAAATTATACTTGATTATGTTTTATACTAAAAAATTAAACTCAAAATTCTAAAAAAATTTAATTTTATTTGGATAATTATATATAATTAAGTAATTAATTATACATTTCAAATGAATTCCTCCTTTCATTTTAAAATACTTAATGCCCACAGCATAAGAATATGGTGATTAAATCTTGGCACCTCACTAGCCACCCTAGTCTAGTTTGTAGCTTTGAGCATCCCACTTACAATTTTCAAATGGAAATTGTTTAGTTGATTTGAAAATTTGTATTTCATAATGTATATGAATATATATATATATATATATATATATTGAATATTTATAATACTTATGAATATTATATTTTTTTATTAATTTATTTTATTATACGAAGGCATAGGAGGATGTTTTTTAATGTATTTATCAGTTATTTTATTTTTATATTTGTGGATTTTATAATATTAATTTAGACGAATTTTCATGATTTGATTTTATAGTGAGTAATACTAATTGCCTAATTGATCTACAATTTACTAAAATTTAATATAATAATAATAATAATAAATAAATAAATAAATTAGATATTTGCTATTTTTTA
>JAOVVI020003020.1:0-19843 GCA_028571085.2 Nepenthes alata | reverse complement strand
AGTACTCGGACATAACCAAACAATAGTCCTCGTCCAAAAGACGCATAAGAATCCTCGTCCCAAAGACGCAAGGAGTCATCGTCCATTCCTTCTCTGGAGTCCGCGGACGTGCCACTCGGGAGTGACCCCAACAAGATCCTCCGCGACATCTAATGCCAAGGGAGAGCAGGGGCGCTACGATGCCGTATGGACGTCGCAGTGCCTGCATTGCCACGTGGTCTGTTGGATTTCAAAACCAATGGCACATGTTTTTCATTAAAATAATAAAATATAATCCAAAAATATAATTTTTTATAGGAAAAACGTGGGCCATTTAGTTTTAAAATCTAATGGCCCACGTGGCACCATAGCCGCTGCAACGCCCATACGGCATTGTAGCAGCCTTGATTTTATGCCAAGGAGGGTTAAGAGGGGAGAGAAATTTAGAGAGTACCGTATGGCTTGATGTGTCGAAAAATAAAATGAATTGTCCAAACATGTCAAATTCGAGTATGAGGTATTAAAGTCCGAACCGTTAAAAGATCTGAGGTAGGTGTTAAATGGATTGGAATGTCAAATATATCAGACATTAGAAGATCGTAGATGTCACGTCTCTGATCCTGAATTTGAATTTGTTATTTCATTAATCAATAATTAAGTTAAAAGAAGTTTAATTACTTAAAATTTAAAATTTTAATTATTTTTTTTTATCGACTTAAGAATATAGAATGAATATCAAGACAGGAACCTACAAACTAAACTCAATAAAATAGTTTGAAATAATATAATAATTAAAGTACATGTGTCGTATTTTTGATTCCGATGTCTGATTATAATAATTATTGATATTTATTTAAATTAATTAAAAATTTATCCTTTAATTTTTTAAAATTTATTATTTATTCACTTACCAAAGCATAATAAAAAATGCTAGAACATGAACACCTAAAAAAATAGCAAATGATCTAAATAAAGTAATAAGTCAAATCACTTAATCCGAAACTTCTTACCTAAAAGTGGCTCCGAATTTTGACCATACATGACTTTAAAATATATGTAAGCAAATACATTTATAACAAAATCAGTGTAAATAAAAACATAACTTAAACATACTGTTGGGTGATATTAAAATCAAACTAAACCATCGATAAAATATCATCATAAACTAATTATTATATTATTATTAAACTGCAGTAAAATAAATATATTAAATCTACTACTCTGAAATAAAATATATTATTTGAAACTCTAAATCATAATTTTAGTGTTCAAATAACTTCTTAATTAACTCCAATCGCCTATAAGTACGCCCAAAACCTTCTAATATAAAATATTAATAAAAATTAAAGTAAAACTGGGTCAATTATTCAATAAAGTATGAAAGTTTTATAAGTAAACATACATATATCTAAAAACTACTATTGAAACTCGGATTGTCTATGTTTTCATACAATTAAAAGTTATATACTATTATTAATACTCACAAGTGAGTCGTCATACATATAGTTTTATAAACTGGACCATGGGTCGCTTTCAACTCGTGGATTATAGCTCGAATCTCAATTATCATTATAATATATTAAGACATATTATAATATATCACTGTTAATTCTCTACAATGGTCCGTATATGATCAAATAAAAAAATCTACACAAATACGAATAATACTTTATATTTTTTCATATTGAAGAAAATATCATTATCTTTCAATATATATATAGTTTTCTTAATTTTTCAATTATATATCATGCAGGATATCATAATTCTTGTAGAAACTTGATTATATAATTTTAAAACATGTAAAATTTATATTTTAAACATATAAAAACTGTACATTTTAGAAAATATAGGAATTCAATATAATTGGTAAAATTTTATCACTTTTATTTCTGTTGGGCCCCAATATAAGGGCCTATAAAGCACAGCCCAAAAGAAGGGCTCAAAAATAGAAAGCCCAAAATCGCCTCCACGGACCGAGAAGGCTGCTTGGCCCAAGAGGCCCAAAAATACAGACTAGCGTCCTAAAGGGCCAAGCCATGACAAGGAATATGAGGACCCTTCATAAGGAGCCGAATATTTTCCAAGCCCTTCAAGGGACGATCAATGTCCGAGAACTACCTGTCTCAAATGAGTCCGCGAACTCACCAAAGCTAAAGCACGCCACGGACGAGGACCACTCTCATACACAGCCCGCGAACTAAGCCGCCTCATCATTACCAAGAAGCACGCGCCCTCAGGAAGGCTCCAAACGGCTCCTAACACACCGTATCAGCGGGACTAGCGTCCTTGGCACGCCATATCTTCAGGGCAGATGCCCATCCAATGGACTAGCGACAGGTGTCCCTGACACGCCGTACTAACAGGGAATGTGGCAGGCACGTCTGATGCACAGCCGTCGAAGCAGGCGGGTGGTCTTCGGGCCACGCGATGGCTGCTATATGCCATCATCACAACGGCTAATTTTGCCTATAAATATCCAGCGAAATCCCTTCCCTAAGGGTCTTCTTCCCGGGTCATTCTAGACAAAAGGAGAAAGAAGACTTCAACTCTCTTAGCCCCTTCTTCCTCTCTTCCAGACAAGAAGGGTGACAAAGCTTCCCAACGAGAGAACTTCCTAAGGAGAGAAAATATAAAAAAGAGACGAGGGAGAATACTCCCCGACATTTGTACACTAAAAATACTCACGTATATAGTGAAGCATTTCTAAAGGCCCAGAGCTTCGTGGGTTTTCTTCCTCATTCACGGGGAAGTTTCCCACGTAAAAATCCAGTCTCAGTTTTCCTCTCGCATCCATCAACTCAAACACTCCTTGTTGCCTGAGATCCACGGAGCTTGTGGGATCTCGCCAACCTCTGCATCTCTCAGCCACCCGTGGAATCAGAACATTATTTGTTCTAAAATGCATAAATTAGGCATCGCTCGACCTAACTAAATTTGGTTTGAATTTAAATTTTGACTCAATAATCTTTACTAATTTTTTGATTTAGTTAAATTAATTATTATTAAAATAATATTTTGAAGTTCATACCTTATATTGGATGGTGAAAAGTCTAGCTGTTAAATAGGTCTACTAAATAGATATTATCTTTGCTCGTGAGATTGTTAATAAGTTTGCACGCCACATTAATATCAACAAGAAAATCGTAGGCTATAAGTTGGTCAATTAAGCGACAATTAATATTTTTTTAACTAAGCCCCCGATCCTTATAATAGAGTTTAGGGTTAGAAAATCATAAAGAAGCGGTGTGCTGTCTATTAATCAGTGTATGATAATACTATTTTAGATAAACGTCAATCTAATTGAATTTAAGTACTTTCATAAAATATTATGAGATAAAAACTCATTTGCCTTCTTATTCTGTATTAGAGACAGTCATAAATTATATTTAAAAAAATTTAACCGTTTTTAATTTTATATTTCTTGCTTGTATGCATAGTATACAAGATTTAAAATATTAGATCTAAGGTTTCATAATTTTTTGAATCGAAATTATTTAGATACACATTACAGTTAAATGTGGTTTAAAACTAAACTCTACTAAAATTAAGAAGGCATGTGTTCAACAAGTTGCAATTGAAGGTGAGGACAATTAAACTTCATATGTATACTACTGTAATTTTGACTTAATAATTATTAATGCTAATATTTCAATATTGCCGATTTTCCGAAAAAAGAAAAGAAATTGCCATGTAATTTTGCATTCGTTTTCATTCCAACGAAACGGAGCCCTAATTCTGTTGACCTGGGAGGAAAAAATGGAGGAAGCTCAATTGTAATGGGGTTCTTTTAAGAGAGAAGACAGTGAGAGGTGGTATGACAAATGGGGACGGTTGCGGAACCATCAAGCGAGCGATCAGAGACACCGCCAAGCTCCTATTACTTTATAGAGAAGGCATTGAAGAGCTTAGAAGAGACGAATCCATGGATTGAATCAGCCCTGCAGCGGGCACGGCTGGCTCAGAAAACTCTGGAAGTGACGGTTGAGTCGGCCATTGCAGCCACTGGATCTCGCCTTTCGCAGATTCGATTAACATCCTCCGCCCACTTTTACCAAACCATTGTCAGTCTACTTTTCAACACATTAATTCAGTTTTTTTTTTTGGTTTGGTGTTGAGGGAACCGAAGAATAGAGGGTGGTAAACTGTTCCTTTTTTTGTTTTTTTTTGTGCTTTGAATCTAGGAGTCTCTGAAAGATATCAAGGGCCAGTACGATGCTTATGAGGATAAATTGTTTGGAAAAATCAAAGGTTTGTTTCTAACGCAAATTGTGTTTGGCTTATGAATAAGTAAATGTTATTGTTGACGGAAATTTAGGATCATTTTTTACTCAGAGGGTGCCCTTGTTGCTGCTTCATATCCGTTGGCTACAAGTACAGTTGCTTTTGCCTTGGGATTTCTGGTACTCAAAGGTATGTTTTTCAACGTTAATTAATTCTCTGGGAAATTTCTTAAATTGAGTTGTATGTTATTGCGATTCTATTGTGAGAAACTGTTAGGCATGGATAGCATCCTTCTTGTTTGTGGGAACTTGGAGCTATATGTTGATAAATGCTCTTGCACTCCAATCATAGGATCTATAATGCGAATATTGCCAACTAGGTAAAACTTATTTGGTTGTAATGCTAAACTAGATATTGCAACTTATAACAGCAATGCAATGAGTCATAAGCTCCAAATGAAGAATGAGTATAGGGAAGAGTGAAAGAAAGAAAAAAGATAAAAAGTCAAGGCAAGGAAAAAGAGAATTTGATACGAACCGAAGTGATTCCTAAGAAACAAATAAGGAGAAGCTTGTTTTAATTCTGAATTCTTCCAATCTGTTTTTACACCTCTACTGCTACAGCTTGTATACAAATCTGGAATGATCCAACCACTGCGACTACTTCACAGCTGATTAACAGACTTTGGTGCCCTTCTCCTAGTTGTTACAAGAGTAGTTAAGCTGCCACTAGATTTTTACATGTTATTATTACAGTTAAACATCTGATTTGGCTTGACTAGTACTGACTGTCCACAGGACTTGCTGATATAGATGCAAACCTGTCATCTAATTGTCTGAACTGCCAACTATGGTGCTGCTTCCTGATTTATTGACTTTAGCCACGTTGCAATGATTTATAACAACTACCCTCCCTTTGGCCACAGTCTTGTCCTAAAGAATGGAAGGTAGGAAATTGTTTGGATGTAAAAGAAGCATATGTCCATGTAACATCTGCTTCATCCATATTAGTCCAATGGATTAACCACTGTTGAACTGACTTAGATTTTCTGCTGATTGTCCTATTAGAAATTATTTGTTGAGGCTGAATCATAAAATATCTTGCAATAAAGGCAGAGTTTGTTCAGCTTGATGATGATTCCTAATAAACTTATTCAGTGGAGAAACATGAAACACAGGGCGTATTTTGTATTCTGGTTGTAATGGCAGTCAATATGCTACCTGTCCAACTTTGGCTTCAATTGGAAAAGGACCATAATACTTGGCAATAAGTTTTAATGATTTTCTGAGGTATACTGAATTCTGTCTGTAAGGCTGTAACTTTATGTATACCAAGTCACTTACTTAAAACTTTCTTTCAGACCTATATCTATCAGTAAGTGTCCTCATTTGATTTTGTGAATTTGTTAATTGTTCCCTAAGGAATTAGTTGAGGGAATGTCTATTTTGGAGGTAAGTTTGGACAGATGCAGCAGGATGTAACTTTAAGTATTCCAAGTCGCTTACTTCAAACATTTTATTAGACTTATATCTGTCAGTAAGTGTCCTCATTTGGTTTTGTGAATTTGTCAATTGTTCTTCAAGGAATTAGTTGAGGGAATGTCTATTGTGGAGGTACATTTGGACAAATGCAACAGGTGTATCTGTGGAGTAATCCATAGTTAGATGTGGGGGAAGATGGCGATATAAAGCTTGGAAGGGTAACATGTTGATGGATGTGTGATATGTGGAATTATACCACCATTCAGCAATAGTTAAGCATTGAGACCAATTAGAAGGCTTTTGGCTTGTGATGCCAATGGAGATGACATTCAAGAGTTTGATTAATTCTTTTGGATTGGCCATCTATTTTAGGTTGGTATGCTGTTGACAAGAGTATTTTGGTTCCAAGTGCTTTGAAAAGGGTTTGCCAAAGTAGATTTGTGAAAATCTTGCCTCTGTTAGATACAATGGTGGATGGTAATCTATGGAGTTTGACAATGTTATCAATGAAAAGGTGAGGTATTGTTAATGCATTAAATAGATGTTATAATGTGAGGAAGTGCGCATATTTAGTGAACTTATCAACTACCACCATTATAGTGTCTCTTCCACCAGATAATGGTAGATGTTCTATGAAATCCATGGTCAATTATGAAATCCATGGTCATAATTGACCATGCTTGAGATGTTATAGGTAATGGTTGGATGAGGCTTGGATATGGATTTCTATCCGCTTTATGTTGTTGACAAATTGTACAAGACGCTGCAAATTGGACTACTTGCTGATATACGCCAGACCAATAGAATAATTGTTGTATATGTTGCAACCATATCTGAATGGCCACCAATTTGAGAAACATGAAGAGCTATAATGAGCTTGTTCCTTAGCTCGGTGTTAGAGCCAATATACAGTCTGTTACGATGCTGAGGAGGCCACATGATAACGGAATGGAGGTCTGCTATTGGAATCAAGCATAAGAGCAGTCTTTAATGATGAAGCTTGGGAATTCTCTTGATAACTTTCCTCTACCTCTTGTAACCATTGTGTAATAACTGCTAATGAGGCACACGTTTTAGCTTCTTCAAATTGTCTAGACAAGGCATCAGCAACTACATCATGCATGCCCTTCTTGTGTTGGATTCAATACTGTAAACCCAATAGTTTAGTATGGCTTTTATGTTGAAGAACTGACGTAAATTTCTATTCAAGCCGATGTTTGAGGCTCTCTTTCAGTTTTTATGACAAATGGCCAATGTTGCAAGAAATTCATCTATTTGATGACAGCAAAGAGAATGGTTAACAATTCCCTTTCATAAGCTGGTTTGCCTTGGTTTCTTGGTTCAAGTGGCTTGTTAATGAAAGCAATTGGTTGACCATGTTGTTGTAGAACAACTCCCATACCTGAATTTTAAGCATCTGCCTTAAAACAGGAGCTTCCATCATTGTGTCTTTCAAAGTCTGGAAAGCTTGTTCTGCAGCAGGTTCCATTAGAATTCTCTTGAGCTAATTATATAATAATGTTAAAGGTTGAGCAAACACTCCATAGCCTTTGATAAATTTTCCATAGTAACCAGTAAGGCCTAAGAACTCTCTTACCACCCTGAGTGATTTAGGTAGTGGCCACTGCTGCATTGCTTCCACCTTGGCCGGATATGTTGCCACTCCCCATTCTGAGATAATATGCCCCAGCTATTTGAGTTGTTGCTGTCCAAATGAGCATCTGGATATCTTGGCATATAATATGTGACTCAATATTTTTTTTACGTTATGTAAATGGGCTAAATGCAACTTGAAGTTGGAGCTGTAAACCAGAATGTAATCAAAGAATACAAAAACAAACTTATGAAGTTGTTGTTGAAAGATATTGTTTATGAGGGATTGAAATATAGCTGGTGCATTGGTTAAATCAAAAGGCATAACCATAAATTTATAATGGCCTTGGTGTGTTTTGAAGGATGTTTTGTGAATATGAATGGGGTGCATTTGGATTTGATGATATCTAGCTCTAAGGTCCAGTTTTGAAAAAAATACAAAGCTCCATATATTTCATCTAACAAATTTTCTATAATTGGAATTGGAATTGGAATTTTATTTTTGATGGTGACATTGTTGAGTTGTCTATAGCCTACACAAAACCCCTAAAAACCATCCTTTTTTTGACTAAAAGCATTGAATAAGAGAAATGACTAAAGCTTGGCTGAGTTATTGATGTACTCAAAATTTCCTTGACTTGTTTCTCAATGTCGTCCTTTTGTGTATGATTAAATCTATATGGTCTACGGTTTATAGGTTTTGCATCAGGTACTAGTGGGATGTGATGATCACATCTTCGAGGGGGTGGTAATTGAGATGGGGTATGAAAAACATTAGTAACAAAATCTAAGATTGCTTGAATATCATGATGAATAGCTATCTGCTGTGTGTTGGAGCTGATTGTGAAAAATTGTGCAATAAATCCTTGGCCGGATCAAATCCACTTATATAATTTGCTCCCAGATATGCATGCTAAGGTAGCAGTCTCAGTTATGTCTTGAAGTTCTATCTTTTTGCCATGATGAGTGAAAGAAATGGTAAGTTTGAAGAACTCCAAGAGTACGGGACAAGGAGTTGGAAGGTGTGTATTCTGTTTTGTGGTGCTGTATTTTGTAGTCTGGAAATTTGGTTCTGCTGCAGTGGTGTGTTTGTTAGAGCTTCAAAATTGTGACTGTTTGGGCTTTCTGTTAATGGCTTCAAGTGCTTGTGCTTGCAGGGAAGCAAGCTGAAAGGCTTGCGCCAATGATGTTGGGTTGCGGAGTTTAACCATATGTCTAATTTCTTCTTTGAGACCACTAAGAAAACTAGAGTCAAAGTAAGCGTCAGCAAGTCCCTGGTTCTGTTGTAACATCAATGCTCTGTGTTCCTTAAATCTATCTTGATAATTTTCCAATGAAGAATGTTGCTGAAGCTTATTGAACTCTTCAACAATGTCAAGAAATGATCTGTCACCAAATCTTGAGCAGATATCTGAAGAGAATGTCTCCCAGGAAAATTGATACATGTTAGTACAATTGCCCTAGAACCGTATAACTACCCTGCCTTCCAAGTATACTAAGGCCATTTCGATTTTTTGATATGTTGGAATTTAATCAGAGCTGAAGTATTTGTGACACTTAAAAAGCCACATTCTTGTGTTGTGTCCTTCAAAGGATGGAAAATCTACTTTTGCTAAATGGTGGTGGTGCTGATTTCAGTTGGTGATGTCCATAGGAGGAATTGTGGTGGGAATTGGTGGTCTGTTTGGTGGTGATACAGAAATTACCTGGTGAGGAGAAATGTTGAGTTGTTGATTTGTGGAAGTTGCAGTAGGCTTTGCAAGCATCAATTTCTGATTTCTTCCATAAAGATTTCCATTTTCTGATCCATGGAACTGAATTTCTCTTCCATTGATTTTTCCTGCTGAAGCAATTGCTCTTTTGCATTCATCTTGCCCCACCAAATGGAATTGTTTCAATTGCTCTTCTATCATTTGTTTCTTGGCAGCCATCAAAGGTGGTGTAGGAGTATGTGTGGGAGGAAATGAACCAAATCTGATACCAATTGTTACAAGAAGGAGAGATCTTGCAACTTATAACAACAATGCTATGGTTAATAAGCTGGAAACGAAGGATGAGTATAGAGAAGAGTGAAAGAAAGAAGAAAGATCAAAAGTCAAGGCAAGGAAGAAGGGAACTCAGCACGAACTGGTATAAATCCTAAGATACAAATCTGGAGAAACTACTTTTACTTCTGAATTCATCAAATCTGTTTTTACACCTCTACTGCTACAGCCTTTATACAAATCTGGAATGATTTGACTACTGCAACTACTTTACAGCTGATTAACAGACTTTGGCACCCTTCTCCTAATTGTTACAAGAGTAGTTAATCTGCTACTAGGTTGTTTACATATTGTTATTACAGTTAAACATCTGATTATGGCCCGAGAAGTGCTGACTGTCCACAGAACTTGCTGATGTAGATGCAAATCTGTCATCTTGTTGGCTGGACTGCCAACTATGCGGCTGCTTCCTGATTTACTGACTTTGTTGCAATGATTTATGTAACAGCTCCTTTGCAGTACACTGGTAGACTAAGATCTATTGAAAGTTTAGAAACTAATACCAATTAAATGAAGGGTAAAAATGATTATATCATTGAGATATATCATTCTCATCTATGGCATGAATAAATGGTACTACTTAAAATTGTAAGCGCATATGCTGAAATATTCCAAAGACAAATGTCAACATAACAGAAAAAATGAAGAAGCCCACATACTTGCATTATTGTGTGTCAGTAATACACAATTACACCCTGTATTACATGCTTTTACTATGCAGCATAATCTGGAATAATTTAGTATCCTGTGAAATTCAACGTCCTTCTATTGGATTAATTATTTCTTTCATAGATATAAGAAGTTAGTCCACTGTGTGTTGATTGTTACCACCATACTTGTCTTCCTTGACCTGTTTTCTCTTTTTTGCAAATTTGTGATTGATGAAAATATGAGTAGATTCCAATGTGATGTTCCAGAAATAGGGTGATTATTTCTGGGAAATGGTGATTGAAAGGAGGTTAAAACAAGATATGATTATATTAGAGGACCAATTTGGATTTATGCTATCCAGGTGTACCATGAAGGTATTTATTTGAGGTAATCAGTGAGACAACTCAAGGAAAGACAAATGGACTTACATATGATGTTTAAAGATTTAGAGAAAGCATATGATACAGTTCTAAGTAAAGTATTTTGGAGAGTTTTAGAGAAAAACAGTGTTCATATCACACATCCAATGGAAAAATATATAATGTAGAGTGGCTCATGTAATGACACATGCAAGGGAAACTAGGGGTGAATGGAGGTGAAGAATCTATGTAGTCGAAAGTGATTTGTTTGGTTTAATTTATTCTATCTTTATAAGTTTTATGAAACTTATAATCCATCAATAAAAATATGTTATATTTGTGCCCATTTAAAACTACATTTTGAGAGCTTTGCAATGGATGGATTTTTCCATTCCAGGAGAAAGTTATTGCTGAATTTAGGACTTACAACACGTTTTTCAGTTCTAACATGTTTTTTTTTTTTTTTGTATAACTTGATCATTTAATTTCAATAATTATTTGGTCTCATCAAATGTAATCAAGGCCTGAATTTCATGTAGAATGTTTCATGCATAAAACAAACTTGTAAGGGTGTAGGACTTTTGTCTCAATCCTTTGCCCCCTTTAAAAATGTCATTTGGCAATGTTGATAGAGGATAATGCGATTTCATTGGTTGGTTTATAAAGGCCATAGAAAACTTAATCCCCTCCAACACTTGTTTTATGAATTATTTCTTTTGATCAGTTAGACCACATGTTATTAGACAGTCGTTGAGGAGGCACCTAGAAAGAAACAATATAGCCATACATAAAGCAATCTTTCTACAGGTCTTTATCTTATGGAATGTTAACTATTATAAGACATAATTCTGCTTGCTTGTCTACTGCAAAGACTTCCAGAATTGTACTCTAGACATTGCTTATTGAAAGGAATATACATGTTGGCCATGACGTTATTTTTGACATGTTTGAATTATTATATGTGCTTCTTGATGTCAGTTCATCCCCCCAACTTTTGTACTGTTTGCAGAACCGAGGCGTTTCTTATACCACAACACCTTGCGCCTGTTTATGAGTGAAGAGGTTAGCCCAAAAAGCAGTTTTGTTGTATTCATTGTTGTGTTGGTACTGTTCACTTAGTCAATTGTACGTAATTTTCATTGATGAGCTCAGGAACTAGCAACCCAATCTGTTGAAAATGCAATTTGTTTTATCTTAGATGCAGAAGTTTATTGCTCAGATTGACAACCTGAATATATGTCGATGCTAGCTGACCGTGGCCATGTCTCATTTTGCATGTGTCCGTGTAATCAAAATAAAGCCTTGCCTTTGTTCTTCCTTCGCATATGTTATTTTAGCACCTTTTTTTTGGGAGGGGGGGGTTCAATTGTCCGAAATGAATTTTTAGATTCAGCAATTTATCAACACTAAGATTGTTAACAAGCACAAAGTTTTGAGATTTCGATATGGAGCCAAGATAGTTATATTGTAGAATATGCTAATGACAGGAAGAAATGCCTATGCTTCTTTTTCTTCAATCAGCGAGAGAAAAGTTGAAAACTATTATTAATAAACTCTTGATTGACCTCTTTCTGTTGACCCAGAAGAAATAGGATTGATATATAAGAATTCTCATTCGGTTTGATAGGTAAGATAAGCACAAAAAATATTGACTGCTAAGCCGTATGAGGTAGGAAACTCTCAATTACATTTGTAAGGGAAGGAATGTACCTATCTATTTTAACCAAAAAGAACAAGCCATTCAATAGAAAGATTTTGAAATTGCAAAGCCTTGGTTAATTGCTTCCAATGCTTTGAGCAATTTTATATTTGGGAAACAAGATCTCATCTTTCCCCTTTTTATTCTTTCTTGTGTTGTGTTTAATTTGTTAGAGGAAGAAATCTTATGAGAGTGTTTTTTTTTTTAATTTTTTTGGTTGGCAATTATTCAAAATTTCACTTGAGCTTTTGATCTTTGCCTTGTCCTTACCACTTAGGCTTATGCCTCATTTGCCTGACAAGGATGAACCTTAGTTAAACAATAAGGTGGATTCATTTTGACCTAGAGGCAATACATATAAATTATATAAACTTCTTTACAATGCAAGGGTAGGACTACACCTTCTAGCGCTCCTTAGACACACCAACATGAGAGCGTCATTAGTCTACCTATTTTAGATTCTATCACCAGAGGATCAATGGAATTGTGGTTAGATTATGGTGATGAGGGACATAATTTTAGTGCCCATTTCTTGGTATTGTGCTGTTTTGCACATTGGATTAGGATCCTAAAGTTGTTGGGAGAGAGGGGAATCAGGGAGATGGCAGATAGTTGGATTCTAGTTTAGCTGAACTTTTCCCATCTGTCTTTCGCTTTGTTTTATCATTATTGCACGTGTTCAATACTAAGAAAAGAAATCCTTTTTTGGCTTATTAGATAAGATCTGATCTCTTCTGAGAAAAAAAATATATACATCCTTTCTTCACTTATTAGATAAAATTCGAGGCCTAACTTTGTTTTTTTTCTTGAAACAAATGCTATTCAATTCATACTGATAAATCTACTCAATCTCTGAAGTGAAGGTAATTGGGTGGTAACAAGAAGTTGGAATTTGATATATTTCTATATTTTATTTGTTGTCCTGGGATTAATGGAACCTCAATATTATATAGAGTATTTGGTCATATATATTAATTATCTTTAGTTTAGGAGATTTAGGATATCTTTTAGGAGGTTATTCGATGAGTTTTTTCTATATTTTGGATTCTGTTTTGGTGCCTACATTATTCACCCACCCTAATATAATTGTTTATTTGGTTGTTGATGGCATTCAATTGTTGGCTAATTGTTGTTTTCCTCTCCTCTCTCTTCCGATTATTATCTCCTCACGCCTGTTCTTTCTCTCTTCCTGGTCTCTTCCCCTTCACTTTCCCTTTTCCCATGCTTGTTCTACATCAGTAATGTAGATAACTTGAAGTTAATAATACCTATCAACCATTGTGCAAATCAATCTCACCCGAGCTGTGTGAGAGCTCCCTTATGAATGGGTATAAAAATCTTTTAACCTTCTTGCAAAGTCAACTAGGAGCAATTTTGGACAAGTTTGGAGTGTTCATAACCTGCTTGTCTCAATATTTTTGACTGTTGTGGGAGATCAAAATTCACAAATGGCCAATTATCTGGAGGCATGTGCTTCTTCTCTTTTGTGCAGTTTGATTAGTCAAGATCATTATATCCTTCTGTGCTATTCCCTTATTACCTTGATGAATGATCAAATATCTTGCTTGATTCTTTAGTTCCTCTATGCAAAAACACACACTGATCCTCTAGCTATATGTCTGTCACTGCTATCCCGTATCTTCCCATACAGTAATTGTGTATCATCAAACTTATAATCTCTTATGTCTAGAATGTGATAGGAGTGAGCTTGTTAACCCTATTCGTATCATTGTATCATCTAATATAATTTACATTTGAGACACAAAAGAGACTTTCAGTTTTATTAGTCCGCGAATTGATTTTAGTGATTATCAGAGATTCCTTGTATGCAACTGAAATAGAGATAGGACTAAAACTACTATGCTCTTCACTTTTTGGTGCAGGCCTTGCTTGCAAGAGCTGATGCTAAAGTGAAAGAGCTGAGGCTAACATTTGAACGTCTCAAGGCTGAAAGTGAGAAGCTGGAGGTAGTTGTTTTAATTGTATGCATGTCAAAGACCCCGCTTATTCTTTGAACACAAGATCTGTATGCTCGGTTTTTCATATTATTTTTGTCTTTTTGCACCGTTCCACTCTTGCTTCCATCAAGAGGAAAAGGAGATATAATCTGAGTGGGCCAATGCAATTTCTTCCATTATTCTACCTGTGTATCGATATGTTCAATACAACACTGTGAACATGCTCCCAACCTGGCCTAAACCAACGGAAAGAAAGAGGACAAAGAAGCCACCCAAGGAAACATTATGGCACAAAATAAAATCCTGAACTCCACAGCATGGTTGCAGCAACAGAATTTTGTAGGAAATGATGAAAATAGCGATATCTGTATTAATATTATTATCGATTGCGACCATGTTAGACAATATGTAGTAATATTGGATATATTAGAAGAAAAATATTTTAAAAATCGTAAGTTGGCAAGGTTGTATCAGTCGATTTATCGCCGATACGGCAATATATCGTGATATTGTTACGGTATCAGTAATATTGGTATAGCTGTTTTGGCAAACTGTAATAGCTGCCTTTATGGTTCTGAAGAATCTCAATAGTAGTGTAGTGTAAAAGTTGGTAATTTCATGATACAAGATACTAATATATATCAGCCCGATATTTATATCTATAATACAGAGACTTAGATATTGCATGCGGACTGCAGATGGACCAGTTGTTGAGTTTAGGAATTCTTTCTGCATCTCAGTTTAATTGCTGTTCCTCTGAATTGTGAAGCTTCATATTACAAAAACTAGTAGAAGCTTGTAACTGGTGAGTTCTGTGTGATTAAATTTACTGTAGGATCTGATTATTAGAAACAATGGCCCATGGGTTTCCCTCGACCCTAGGGATTTCCCTGGTGCGGTCTTGCCATTTTTTGGTGGGGTTGGGTTGGGTGGGGTGAGGATGGGCATACTTGTTCAACAATTTCAATTGCAAAATCATATCGAACAAGCTTTGTTCACCTTTGCGCACTTGTGTGACTCGTAAATTTTTTTAAAAAAATTAAAATTGTTTTTAAAATTTAGCCATTAGATTTAATTGTTAATTTTTGATATTTATAGATGTTTATGAGATTGTGATTGATAAGAGTAAAGACTGACCGTTTAGAAGAGTGGTTGGAGACTGTTATAATAATAATGAATTTTCATTTGAGAATAATTTTTTGATAAATGGTTTTATGGCTAAAATATTTGGAGTAGATGAGGTTACAAACCACACTAAATTGATAGTGTAAAAATTAAAATGATATGTGCCTCTAGTACTTTTCCATTGGAATTTATAAATGACAATTATTTTAACTTATAGAGATATCTAAATGTGAATAAGTCATTGGAACATATAAGCTCATGAAGGAGAAGATAATTTTTTATTTGATAATGTTGATAAATATTACTCTTTGCTATTATCTTGAAAACGATATTTCAAATTTATTAATAAATTTATTATTTTGTGTGTTTGTAGTAAGTTGGGCTTATTAATTATCATATTTAATGTTATTAGTTGAGTTATTAATTTATAATTATTATAAGTGTTGCGTTTGAGAATTTCGGCCTTCGTTCGTCGATGACGTCAGGCGGTCGGAACTCTTTGCAACATAAGAAAGAGTGGATTACGGGCGAGTGTTAAGGACGAGAGAAGAAGAGATGAAGCACACAGATTTTTACGTGGAAAACCCTCCTTTGAAACAGGGGGAAAAACCACGAGGCTCTGGGCCTGGTAAAGATTTTCACTATCGAGTGCTGTTGAATACAAAGTACAAAGTACAGGGAATGTAAATCTTTCTTCTTCATCGAGTTTTTCTCTGATCTGTTGGAGCAGCTAGAGTCTTTAGAATCCTCTCCAATCCCCCCTTTTGTTGAGCGTTAAGTGGGTATTTATAAGGAGATTATAGCCGTTGGCTACTGATGCCTACTGGGAGGCTGGCCACCTACTTCCCTGACATGGCCATGCCGTGTCAGGCATGCTGGCGTGTACAGTGGGTTAACTGCTAGCGCCGCTATTAGCCATACTGTGTCAGAAATGTCAGCCTGTGATGTCAGTCTTGAGGTGACAAGGCGTGCTTTAGGGATCAGTGCGTGTTACGGGATTTACGCGCTTCTTGGTAACTGTGAAGTAGCTGAGTTGGCATTCTCGGACACCTGAGAAAGTCCTTGTCCTTTACTGGCTTACTTTGACGTTTGGCAGAGTCCGCGACCTATCAATCTCTCCTCAGTTCTCAGACTGCATAAGAAAGTTCTCGACCGTCAACTGCAACATTGCCTTGCTGGGAGGGCTCTTTAGTCCTCGTACCTGTATGTTGCGTGCCGTTTGCAGCGTCCTTTGACTTCTTGGGCCTCCTGGGCCTCTGACCTTTGGGACATTCATCCTAGGCTTTTTCTTTGGGCCATGCTCTTAGGGACCCTGGGTATTGAGACCCAACACCGCTAATATGCCAATATATTAACCGATATGCCTGATATTTCAGCTGATATACCAAATATTGGGTTAATATATTAGTAAATATGTCCAACATTAGGCTAATATGCCCGATATTGGGTCGGAATATCGTCGATATATCTAATATAGGACTGATATTCTGGCTGATATGTTTGATATTAGGTCAATATATTAGCCGATGTGCCTGATATTGGGTTGATATATCGACCGATGTATCTGATATTTGGCTGATATATTGGTCGATATTTGATCGATATATCGGTCAATGTGCCTATTATAGGGCAAATATATCGATCGATATAGGACCAATATGTCAGCCGATATGTTGTATATATCCACCGATATATCCAATATATGTTTGATATAGGGTGAACATATTGGCTGATATGTCTAATATCGGACCAATACCGTTACTGTTATAAACAATTTCCTATTCCTATTAACAAAACATCTTTTTCTTTGTTCTTCCAAAATTGGTACAGAAATGGGTTCTTTTCTATGTTGCTTACTTAAGTTACCAGGGGTTTCAACGAGACCTATGTGGGGCACCTTTGGTTGTAGGATATGCTTATTTTGATGTGTCTCAAAAATTTGGATTGATGTACGAAATAGGGAGTCACTAATTCTCACTTGAATGTCTGAATGATGATGGGTTTAGTCTTCGTAACTCTAAATCTAGATCTTGCGCACTATAATAGAATAATTAGAGGTAAAATGTATACGGGACTTGCTCATCGGTATATCTTCTGATGCTTAAATCAGTGATTTTTTTTAGCAAATGGAAAGATAATAAAGAAATAAATACAAGAATTGAAAGTGGATGGGGGTGAGTGTGGATTCAAAGGGCTTTTGCTTCTTTTTGTGCACTCGAATAAATGTCATCCACTTCCCCCTTTTACTCGGGAGAAGTTGTTTTTATAGTGTAAGGTCCTGCTCAACCAGTCAGCATTTGAAATCGTTGTATGTGTCCAGAGCCGTTTCAAAACAATTATGAAAATGCATTACTTTCGGTTTGTAACTGCTGTCCCAATTTAATGAGATAACTATTTGACTATTGATAATGGAACCGTTTCAGCCGTTTTCTGGATCGAGTTAGTAACTGGCTAGTAATTATCTTTTGGTTTTTTGGTAACTGACTGTTCCGATTAAGCTTCTCAGTTAATGCCCTTGGAATTATTATCGGACCATTTGGACTAACCTTGTCGTTTTTTTGTTCTGGCCATTATAGTTTTGGGCCTTGATCTAAATTTACACTGGGCTAATCCACCTTGGGCCATACCCATTGTATTTAATTTCTGTATTTATCTCCTTCCTTATTTACTTGGGTGCATTGTGTTTTCATAAGCTTCCTATTAAACTGGCTCGTATTTCAATTTGTGCTAGACTGATCAATATATCAATAACCAAGTTTTTCGTCAATTGACAGAATATATCGTATCAACCTAGGAGCATTATGCTGATATGCCCAATATTGGGTCAATATTTACCTATTTGCCTTTGACTATTTGAAATTTTTTGTCTTTTAATATATCTATTAATAATACGTATTGTCTAATATCAATATAACTGCGATCAATATAAAAATTGATATCATTATTTTCATACATAGATAAAGATTCATGTATAACCTGTCCTGTGCAGTGAAGTTCAAAGTTCATTGATTTGATATCATCATGTCAATACACTTCCAGAAACTGACCGAAGGTCAATAGTAGTCTTCAAAGTTTATTAAATTTACCCTTTTTTTAAATTGACCCTACATTTATTAAAATTTGAACAACATTTGTACAAGAACAAGCTGGAAAGTAGTGTTTTTCACCTTTATTGTACTAATCAGATTCAATAAAATTAGCAATTTAAAATGAACGTAATTTTCAATTGGTAAAAAAAATAAAAAAGAACTAATTTGCAGTGATTGCATTTGATTTTATGATATAAATCTTTTAGAATTTGACCTCAATGATCCAAATACAGGAAAGGAGCTGGACTTGCAATTGTACGGAATTCAATTTGCTGTGAGGAGCATTTTACTTGGTGAGTATTTTTGCTTTCCCCCCTCCAGTTGCAGGCCATTTGAGTTTCCTTGTCAACATGTCTAATAATAACCATGGCATCGTATCGACAACGGTTCAGGCACCGGATGAATTGTCTCAATGCTGGTCTAGAAGAGAACTCCTACATCATCTTCACGCAAAATGCAGAGAAACCCGGCCATCCGCAACTCAGTGAGTTTATTTTCTGACGTGATCCATGGTATTACAATTAACCTAATGTAATGCCCGGTTTTGAATTATGCATTCTGATGCCATCAATTTATTTTTGGGTTGATTTAGAAATAATTACGCAGTGAAAATTTAATGGGAAATCAGATATGGGCATCAAGTCCGGTGCCGGGATGTGTATCTGATGCACGCTCATGTGCATTTCAGGCAGAATATATATGCCCAATTATGAGAGTGGTTGGTAGCTTGTCATTGAAAGCGTAGTTAAAATGAGAGCTGCCATTGTTCATCTTGTAGAAGATTTAAGAAGCCATTTAAGATGGTATCGGGGGTGGGATGCCGCCCCTACATCTAACGTTCTAGGTGCTTGATTAAAATTTTTTAATTTAATCTTTTTCTTTTAGAAAATATAATTACTCGGATCATTGGATTTACACCCAATGGTCTTGGGACTTAGGTTTGGAGGCTGCGCCTTGCTGTCGAGATCTAGCCCTGCGTTGCTCATCGAATATATTGTCTTTCACGGTCAAAGCTGCTCTTATCAGGACGGCTAAGACCAGAATTGTAGAGAATGGAAGAATTAAGTACTTTCACAAGCCGGCGGTGGTACACGAGTCGCCCGATAGGGGAGGTCCCAAACCTTCTTGGCACGATGACCTAGAGCCCCCGAGAAGGTTACTCGCCAGCAATGACCGATGTGAAAGAGGCAAGCTCGTTGGAACCTAGCCCTTGATTTTCCCCAGTCTCGGGCATGTGGTTGACAAGTCAGCTAGATGTAGCTGGCTAACCTAGAATTGTCTCCAAGTCACACGATTTGATCTAGAGCCTCAGAGAGCTCTTAGGACCCCGACTCCCTCCCGGGTAGCCGATAGCCAACGGAGCTATCCTACTACTTACCCGAAGTCAGCTCAGTTGTAGTAGTGCTTGACCAACCATCCACTGCCATGACGGTGACACTCACTTGGAGGATGCAAATAGCTTCGTCATCTAGGCTAGTGTGGTGCCCCTAGGTGCGCCACTCATCGAATTCAATCGGCCGATCGTTTTCGACATGGAAACTCTAGGGCCAATCCGACCGGCCAACCCCTGACTAGACGCCAAGACAGGCCGCCATGCGTCGGATCCCTGCAAAATTGAACTACCAAGTTGGCAGATGATCAGC
>JAOVVI020003019.1:0-19843 GCA_028571085.2 Nepenthes alata | reverse complement strand
TTGACAGTTTCAACTATTAAATCATGGAAGTGGAATCTTTCTTGTTTAAGTGTGTCAATCTGAAAGCTGAGTGTAAAAACAGAGCCTTACGCTCGTTTAGTGTGGTCGATTGAAATGGTGATGAGAAGGAGACTTGTAATCTGGTGGCTTCTGCTGGTTGCTCTGGGTTATTTTTTTTGGGTGAAAACTAAGCAACTGACATTCTCCTACTTAGTCCATCTCATCACTTCTCAATATTAGAATCAAATACGTGAATCATCGTGATAGGTCATCTATGAATGAATAGTATCTTTTATTTATTACAATATATCATATTTCTCAAGACGTTATATGAATATGGCAATATTACTTTATGAATAAACCTTATGTTTATTCTTGGTTCAACAAGTGATAATTTTTTCAAAATAATCAACAATTGTGTATACATAAATTTTTGAGAAACATAAAAAAAATTTCATTAAATATAATTATTCATATAATGAAAATCAAATAATTGAACTTAATCCCATTCTAGCTACATGATCAATGAACTTCAATGGTGACTTGCCTTTCGTTAAAAGATCAACGATTAAGAATTCAGTGCTAAATCAACACATCCAGTAAAATCTGAATCGGAGTAACCCAATACTTCAAGATTGTCGGTTCGTCTATATGTAAGTATGTAGTTTTTGGTATCTTGAAGGTACCTCATCACTTTCTTAGCAGCTTTTCAATGATCGATACTTAGATTAGTTTGAAATTTTTCCAACATTTTCACTACAAAAGTGATGCCAGGTATTATATATACCTGAGTATACATTAAGCTTCCAACAGTAGAAGTATATGAAATGTTTTTCATTTTTTCTCTTTCAAAATTATTTTTCGGGTATTGGTTCAAATTGAACCTAGGATGGTATGCCTGAGAATTTAGGGTATGCTACTGTACGACCACTCTTCCCTGTAAGATTTGATGTTTGAGCCCCGAATTGACCTAGGATTTACGGCTATATAGGGTCAACTCCCTGCCTATGAAGTTGAGCTATTGGACACTTGGATGGGATATCTAGCAGAATTTAGCTAAGTTGTCTATGTGTAATACCCGGATTTCTGTTTGAATTATTTTGGGTTTATTGGATATCTCGAATTAATGGTATTTTGTTAAATTTTGAAGGATTTCGGTTCGGTGTTTTGCGCTCGAGGCGTGCTACTGGCACTAGAGAGGCGTGATTTCCAAAATGTGTGCGCTTGAGGAGTCGTGTGTGAGGCCGAATATATATGCGCACGCGGGTTATATAAGCACTGTTAATAAACAATGTGCCAATCAAAGGTCAAGAAGACCGATTCCAAGGTGCTTCATTTTCTACTCTCCGCACAAGCTCTACAAGCCATGATTCAAATGAGTTTGTAGCACGTACTCTACCATCCTTCAAGGTTGTTCTTGATGCAATACTCCAAGAAAATCCGCTTCAGATTGGTTTGGATGCAATGACTTATTTAACAAGCACAGGCTCCATTAAGTAGGCGTTGTTACGTTGTATGTATGACACTGAATTCCCTTCATAATTGCTTACGGTGCTGCTACTTACAAAAAAAAAAAAATACTTACGGTGCTGTGACATCCATTGTTTCCAAGAAAGGAAGTTTCTAGACTCAATATCCTTGCCTGAATGTACAGAAGAGATATCTGCCACCAAGCTTGCTAAACTATTGTCCAAAATAAAACCATAAGTCATGAACTTGCTTATTTAGGGTGAATTGAGGAAACATTTGACAATTGAGCAAAATGGAGGTGAAAAATCCTTGTAGACGAATGAATGCCAATTGTGTGACCTATCCTATGACTTATGAGGGTTTCTAGACTACATTGACCATTGGGTAAATGATCTAGATTAAGACTATTTTTTGTGATCAATAGAGTGATGAAGTTTTGGCAATTGAGATAGGGGACAACTGTGTTTTGTTTTAGATGATTTACCAGTTATCTTTTCGGCATGTGCTATTAATTAGGGTGAAGAACCATTTAAATTTGAAATTATGTGGCTTCAAGTTGAGTGTTTTGCGAATATAGTATTTATGATTGGTTCAGGTGAATGTTGGAGGATCAACTAGCCTTAATCATCAAACTAAGCGAAGAATTGAAGTATAAAATCAGAGGTAGGATAAGGACCTTTTTGTTGATCTTTAGTGAAAATACTCACCTCTAAAGGAGGCTACTTGTGTGGTTAGCAACGGGGAGTCTGGAATTCTGAGTGAGGTAGATATAGAAAGAGATAATTTTTTTTTATATTTATTCACATGTGTAAGACCTTATTTTATACAAGTGTTTATACAAAACAAGGAAAGGAATATTGAGGATTTTGAGAATATCCTCAGTATGACAGAGATATGAAAATAGAGGAGACTATTCAGATTTTCCTAATTGATTTGAAGATATTCTTATAGTTGTAAATACCCTCCTGAATATCCCAGTGATATTCTATGAAACTATCTAGTTGGAAATTCCATAGAAATCAATCTCCAATGGTTGCTCCAATCGAGATTCCTCTACACTCACCCCTTAAGGTGGTGAGTGGATGTCTTTCATTCCTAGCTTGGTTATGAGCTCTCGGAAACTTGGTATTGGAAGGCCTTTTATAAGTACATCAACTAGTTGTTTATTGGATGGCATGTACAGTGTATTGATTAAACCACTATCAAGTTTTTCTTTGGTGATATGTGTGTCCATCTCTTTTTGTTTCGTTCGTTCATGTTGTACTTAATTATGTGCAGTATGATTATTATTATTTTATTTTTGGTAAGTAAAATGAGATTAAAATAAACAAAATTTACAGAACGATGTTCTAGCATCAAGTGTTTTGCCGACTTAGAGGTAGAATAACAAGTTAGGGCATACCCCGAACACTACCATGAATCAATTCATGAAAACGAACAAAACACAAAAAAATAAGACACATCTAGATGAGTAACATCTAAACCGGCCATGCAGCCCGGCCTTAACACTAACACCAAATTCTCAGATCCATTTTCCCGAGTAGAGCTCGTCTTGTCAACAAGAAATCCGCAGCCAAGAAGAAGAGGAAATCAGAATCAAACAGTAGAAAATGCAATTGCCAGCAGCATAGTAACGGCCAAGTCGACATCCATAGCAGGATATCAGCACCATAGTCCATGGACGAGAGCCTGCATCAAATCCAGCAACTTCTCCCTCAACTCAGAGCACAGCAGAGGAAATTTCAAACATAGTCCACGGACAGTTTTTACACACGCCAAAATACGGGCATTGCTCCCACATCAATACACGCCAAAATACGGGAAGTTTACATCAAACGTAGGGATACCAATGATGGCAACACGACATCTTGAGAAACACAACACCAGCCAGTACACATCACCAAACTTCAGCAGACCAGCTGCTGTAGACAGCAGTTTACCATTAGCAGACCAAATTACTGCAGCAGCATCCAAGAGATCCACCTGGGCAGCAGGCTAACAACTTTAAGGCAGCAGAACACAATGGACCAGCATTTGTAAGTCTAGTCTCAGCAATTTTCTAACAAAATTGCAGAAAAAAGGAGCAAGCAGCCCCACACAGCATAAGACAGCAGGAGGAGTTATCCAGCAGTGTTATTACTTTTCAGCAGAGAAAGATATATAAAAACCTCCCAGAACCCAGCCAAGAGAGCACCCTGCCGCACAATTCAGAAAGCAACAGAAAACTTGCCAAGATAGACCACTACTTCAGTCCAACCCCAGACAATCAAGCCCCACCGGCATAAAGCCTAAGTACCTGGGGATCCCTTGGATTTTTTGGATGCAGATTTTTTCTTTTTCCGAGACTTTATTGGCTTCCAAGTTTCGTATTGCATGGCCAACACCTCTTTGACGCTTAAAGATTTCCCTTTGGAAGAGTCAAGGGCCCGACCCTCACAAACATCAGCAAGGGAACCTCTGGGGCTAATAGTGTCAGCCCCCATAACATTAAAGGTATCCAGAGAATACTTTCTTGAGAGCCAAGAGATAGAGAGAGAATACTTTCTTGAGAGCCGAGAGATAGAGCTAGGTGTTAGAGCAAGATCGTCATCAAAATCAGGATCCAAAATATTATGGATTAACTGCACATCAGGAGGGTTAGGGGAAGTTGGGACATCAACACATACCAACTCAGTTGGCAAGTTCGAATGGTCACCGTCCAAAACTACCTCATAACAAGCTGGAACAAACTCCTCCCTTACATTTATAGCATCCTTTTGTCCAGTAGCATCCAAACAGGCCAGCAGACTGCCAGGAACCTGACAATTCTGTTCAGCAGGGGCATAAAAAGGGCTAGGGGCAGAGCCAACTGCAAAGTAGTCTTCAGGAACCTTGGGAGGATTGCCAAGAGCCTCTAGGTGATCTTCATCAGAGATTAACGTGGGGAGGACACTTCTGCTTGGTAAATCAGTCGGATTGAGTCCCCTCAGCACAATATCTACGAAATGAGAAGAGCCACAGGGGCACTGGCCTCCTGTAGACAGGATTCGTGCTCAGATTCCATATTCTTAGCATCAGAATTGATGCCTACATCATCCTGAAAGGGTTTTGTCATCAAAGCATCAAACAGGGGATGCTAGGACACCAGCCCAAGCCTGACAACATCTGGGATTGGATTTTCCAACAAATCATCTACAGGATAGGCATGGGAGTCCAGCCCAGCCCCATTTGGAGGGCATCCCACTGGTATAGCCCAATTAGTATCAGCAATCTTCACAGTCTCAACCAATAGGCTCACAGAGGAAGCCTCACATGAGGTACTGTCAGATATTGAAACATCAACCGGAATAAGATGAGTTGCTGCCTCAGGTTGGATAGAACCAGTAGGTTTCAAGGGTCCATCATCTAATAGCAGGGGAGTAGAGGAGATGGCAGAGCATCTGGAGTCATTAGCACCACTCAGGTGGCCAACAAACACAGGATGTATTGCGCAATCCCTTTGGTCTTTTTTTGCAGGGACAGAATTGAAAGAGCTGGGACGAGATTTTCCAGGATGTTGGATGGCATTCTTGGAATGGCATTTAGAGTCAACATGCCCTAACAAATGGCAGCGACCATATCGAGTGGGCTTCCAACTATATTCCACGTTCACTACCGATAGGGGCTTAGAATCTGGGCAAGATTGAATGGCGATGCATTTTGGAAAAGGGCCATCTACACCCACTTCGACACAAATCTTGGCAAAGGAGAGATTTTCCATACGGGCTGTCCTGGAATCGAGCAGCAAAGGTTTCCCAACGGCACTTGCAATCCAGCTGAGACCGGCGTGAGTCCAGTATTCAATCGGCAGATTGGTCCCTCAATGTGCAGTATGATTACTGATTTGTTGTTGTAGTAAAATTTTATTGGTCCCTCTATTCTTATTTTCATGTCATGAAAAATGATTTTCAGCCGTAGTAGTTTACATGTTCCTTGTGCTATACCTCTAAATTCGGCTTTTGTACTCGATCTTGCTACCATAGGCTATTTTTTGTTTCTCAAAGTTGCTAGGTTTCCTCCAATGAATGTACAGGAATCGAAAGTTGATCACTTGTTTGCTAGAGAACCTACATAGTCTGCGTTGTTATATATCTCTAGTTGTTGCCCCCCACTTGTCTGGAATACAATGCCCTTCCCTGGTGAGGATTTCAAATAGTGTGAAATCTTCTAGATAGCATATGTTTTTCTTTTGGTTTATGGATCTGTTGACTGACAATACTTATAGCATATGTAATTTCTGGTCTAGTATGTGAGAGGTAATTTAGTCTCCCTACTAGTTGGTATCTTTCGCGATCAACTAGCTGATCTTTGATTTCCTCGCGCATCCTATGGTTTGGATCAATAAGGGTACTTGATGTCTTACTGCCAAGATTTCTAGTTTCTCTTAGGAGGTTAAGTATGTACTTTCATTGTGACATAAATATCCCTTCTCTTAAGTAGACCACTTCAATCCTTAAGAAGTATTTTAGACTTCCGAGCTCCTTGATTTCAAGTTCTTTTGCAAGGTATTTCTTTATGGCTGCTTGTTCACGAGGATCATTTATTTTCACTATAATATTGTCAACATATACAAGTAATTACCTTGCCAAATGAGTGTTTACTAAAGAGGGGTGATCTCCTTGACTTTGCTTGTATTCTATGCTCCACATAGCATTTGTAAACCTCTCAAACTAAGCTTGTTGGGATTGTTTCAAGCTATAAAAGGCCTTTTTTAGCTGGCATAGCTTATTGTTGTTGAATGCACCACTAAAATCAGGTAGTGGCTCCATGTAGACTTCTTCTAATCTCCATGTGAAAAGGCATTTATATAACTTAAAATTGTTGGAGGTCCCATCCAAGGTTTTTCGAGAGTGATGGTAGCGCCCATAAGGTATTCATTTTTTCCACAGTAGTAGAAGTCTCTTGATGTTTTATTTCATAGGTTTGGGTGTATCCTTTTGCAACCAATCTTGCTCTGTACATCTCTAGTTTGCCATTATAGTTGTACTTTAGGTTTAAAACCCATTTGCACCCTGCCAACCTTTTTCCTTTGGGGAGGTGAACAATTTCCTATGTCTTTCTTTCTTTGTAGTGCATGCATTTCCTCTTTCATAGCTTGTACCGAACCTTCATCCCTTAGTATCTTATGGATGGCTTAAGGGGTTTTGATGGACTCAATAGAGGAAGAAAACACTTATGTTTTAAGGAATGCTTTTAAGAGGACAAATTGTGAGATATTAGATGTTGTGTACATCTAATTGCTGAAATGGTGTAAATACTGGTATGCAAATGACCGGTATGGAGCATTTCTGCCGATTTGCTTGGAGTAGCTGATTCCTTTTGGTTTTCTCGGAATGGATGGTTTTTTGGAATTCCCGGTTTGGAATGAACTGGATTTTCCGGTTTGGAAGGGATAATAGCTGGTACGATAACATGCGGGTTGGAATGATGCAGCTGGTATGGCAATGGTGCAAATGGCCGGTCAACACGTTGCCCGGCCAAGGAAATAATGGCGTACGGACGGCCAGGTTGCAAATGGAGGAGTGCGGAGTATGTGTTCATTGTTATCTCCGGCTTGTCTAGCTTGTGTATCTGTATTTTGGTCGGTTTGGTTGAAGGCAAATGGCGGATTTGGATTTGTGTATCTACACAGATTGTCTAGTTTGTGTATCTCCGATTGTTTCCTTTGATATTTTTACTTTGATTTCATGATATGTTCCATGGTGTTCAGGAAATGCCCTAACGTCTTTGTTCTAACTCTAAGTCAATAAAACACTTTGAAATAGAATATTAATTTTTATAATTTTTTTATTTTTATTTTAATACAATTTACTTACAAAAAAACAAGATGTTGTGTACATGTTTGGGTACCTCTTTTCATGGCTATAGATAAGTCCAAATTGTGAGGTCATTGTATTTTGACTTGTTCTTAACGTTATAAGATACATGGGTTTGAGAAGAATTAATAGCTATGGTGGATTTATGAATTTGCTCAGGTTGAGGAGTGGACTTTTCTTTTCTTAAGTAAACTTGTAGTGGCCTTTGTTTCTACTGGATAGAGTTATCATGTCTTGATTTTTCGCTTCTCAAGTTTTCAATGTTTGTGGAAGGTTCAGAATTTGGGTCAAGCAGGAGCACTAGTCTCAGGTTCTTAGTGTTTGACAATGATTGTCTCGGGAGCGTTGGTGGGGAACTAATCCGGTGGTTGTTGTGGTGAAGTAATATCTAGGAAGTAGCCTCTCCGGTTCCTCCTCATCTTCTCTAGAATTCTCCCGCTAAGGGGAGAGGACAGGCTTTGAAAGTAGGACTCATTCTCGTGAAATGTGACATCCATTGAGATGTGAAATTTTCTTATGAGAGGATGGTAGCATTTGTAACCCTTTTTGTTGTTGAGTGTATGACAAATATGTATTTATGGGCTCTCATGTATAAATTTGGCCAAGTTGGTGAATGTTGATAATGGAGGTTCAACCTAACACTTTCAATGGTAATTTTTGTGATATGAGGAAGTATAGAAAAAATCTTAAAAGGGTGTCTGTAGGGCTTTGATTATCCAACCACCCTAAAGGACTCCTATGGATGAGGTTTGTAGTTGGGTGGCATGTTGGATAATTTATTGGAATATCAATGAGATTAGCTGAAGGAGTATGGGGCTTGGTTTCTAAAGGTAAACTCATACTAATGCTGCCCTCAGTACTACTGGTGCTGTATCCCTCATACCTGGCTACTGCCAGTATATCTACTGAAACAAATGATGGATGGCGTGACTACGCATGGCTAGGCGGATTGAGTAGCTATAAAATCGGATCTGGAGACCTAGTTGCATCAGCATGCTGTCAACCTGCTGCCTTTGATTTTGCTCTATGTCGGTGCAATTAGTTGCCCGAGGTGATTCTGTTTACTCCATTGTTCCCTTTATTTTGGTATTGTGACATGTTTCACGTTGTCGGGGTATGTCCTAACGTCTTTGTTCTAAATCTAAGTCGGCAAAAACTTGGAGATAGAACATTGATTTTGTATTTTTTCTTTCTTTTTATTTATTAAATTTATTTACCAAAAATATATATATATAGATGTGAGAAGTGCGTCCCCTTGAAGGATTTGGGCATATGGATGTGAAAGATGGGAGCATGGGTGACAATAACATGTTTATTTTTCTGCTTGGCTATACTGTTTTGCTAAGTAGTGTGAACACAAGAGATTTCATGAATAATCTCTTCTCTTTGGAAAAAGTAGGAATGTTTGGTTGAGATAGTCATAGAAACTATCAAATCTTATTCTTTTTTTTAGCACTCCGAATTGAGTCGGGATGATTTTATAAAATATGGGAATGATAGTTTTTTTTTTTGGTAAGTAAATTTGGATTAAAGGAAAAAAAGAATTACACAATCTATGATTTAACGTCAAGTGATTTTTCGACTTGGAGTTAAAGTATAGCCGCTAGGGCATACCCCGAGTACCTAGGTACATCAAATGACACCAAAATTTATAACACAAAATGTGAATCCACATTTACACACACCCTCGCATACATTTATGGAGGGTTTACCCAGAGCAATTAAACTCACAGCAACCAAAGGATTCTTCTGCAACACCTCGGAAGAAAGCAGCTCAACCCACAACCATATACAATAAGCAATTAGCTCGGACAAAGCATCATGTCCCAAGCCATGCAACTCTGCCACACACCCTTCATCGCATTTTCAGCAGCCAGTGAGCAACAAAAAGGCTGCATATGCTGTGGTCAAGCATCTCGGTCATTAACAACGAAGAATGCATGCACCTCGGACCGAAGCAAAAATCATGGGCAGCATCCCAATTGCAGCCAACTTGGGCATTAAAGTCAAAACATCAAAGTCAAAACTTTGACAAAAACATCACCTCGGCCTAAGAGAGACTTGGACCGAAACATCACTACTCCTGCCCAACCCCAGACCATCCAACCCATATAGCTCAATTCCTAAGTGCCAGAGGGCCCTTAGAGTTTTTGGGCGTAGACTTTCTCCGTCTACGGGACTTTGGTGGTATCTAGGGATATTGCATGGCAATCACATCAATGGCGCGATGAAACTTTACCCTGGGAGCGTCCAGGGCCTGGCCCTCACGAACATCAGCTAAGGAGTCCCCGAGGCTAATAGTGTCATGCCCCACATTTCTTGAAGCATCCAAGCCATACTTGAGATGACTAACTAGTGCCTTATTTGATGCCTGAAGATTTTTAATACGCAATCCTCTCTTGTTTTTTGGTGAGCGGAGCTCATCCAAGTTGAAATGTCATGGACTTGGACCAAGCGCAGATAATATAATAATCAGTAATAATTATAATTCACAAAAATAAAATTTTAAAATAAAATGATATTTATGCTGCACCTTAATCCAGTCGTGACCTGACAACATATCCGTATAACCCCAATGACAATAATAATAATATTAGCCATCACAGGATTTCCCTGGGCTACCTATCTAGTCGATAATACTGACACAACCTGCTGAAATGTTCGTAAGGAAAGTGTAACATACCAACAATATTGACCGCATTTCTGATGCAATATAATTAGACGCCACAATATCCAGATATTATTGTTACAATACAAGAAACCAGAATCAATCTAATATACAAGCCAAATGACTTAACCAAATAACAAGATAATCCAATTTCTAATTTCATAACAATAACAGGATCCTAGCACATGTTTTTATTCTCTGGTTGGCATCCTGAGAAAGTTAAACACATTTGACCGCATCAGAAGCATTTTAAACACTTACAAAAAAAAAAAAGAAGCATTTTAAATGAACTAGTTTTTTTTTTGGTAAGTAATAACTGTATTAAGATTGAAAAATTTACAAAAATTATGTTCTATCACCAAGCCTTTTTTCAACTTAGATGTAGAACATAAGCGTTAGGACATTCCCCGATAAATTCCAGCGTACAACAATGCCATTGATATATCTGATCAGTCCCATAAAGATCATCTCCATCTTATAGCGAATCGTTTCTGGGATCTGATTTACAATTTGATATTCATTCCTCCCTCGTGAAATGTGTGTTTCTACAATAATACTATGAAAGTTGTTTGTCATCTTTTCCCCTTTTTATGTGCACATATAGAATACAGTCACATGAAAGTTGTTGATTGAAATCCATGGAATAACTGCTCCGGATTATCTCTAATGAGTAATTAACTTTCATGACATAAACGATAAAGGATAGCGTCAAATTGGAAACACATTTAGCAATGCTCTGAGTTCTATTCTTGCTGGTGCTTCTCCTTTCTCTCTTTTTCCTACTACTCCTGATGCTTCTTTCTCTCTTTTTCCTGCTCCTGATGGTATATTCTATTCAGGACCTATGGGTCGTTTGGCAAGGCTCCAACTCCCGGGTTGAACATGTACAACAGCTAAAATAACTGCAATCTGCACTTTGATATCAGATGAATGGATATATCTTGTTCTTTTGTTACTTTACCCAACTTGAAATAAGAGATTGTTTATAGACAGGGTGTGGGACACTGTGATGAAAAAGTTATGGTTCTTGCTGCAACAAATACTCCCTATGCTCTGGATCAGGTATCTTGCGAAAGAGAAGTTCAATTGTGTGAATTAATGTTTTATTTAAAGTAAATATGGTAATCTGACTAAACAGATGGTACTTGCAGGCTGTTCGACGACGATTTGACAAACGTATTTATATTCCTCTCCTGGATTTGAAGGCTCGGCAGCACATGTTCAAAATACTGGAGTACTATTTTTTCTTATGCATCCCCAACTGAAGATAGATCGACTTTTTTCAGAAAAAATTCAGTCAATGAATTTGATTCATTTTCTTATACATCCACTTTCTGATGCTGTCTTCAATGAACCTGTACAGGTACATCTTGGGGATACTCCTCACAACTTGACTAAGAGTGATTTTGAAAACTTAGCTCGCAGAACAGAAGGCTTTTCTTGTTCAGATATATGTGTAAGTGAATGAATGATGAAAATTCCATGTTTCCTGAGATATTTTGTTCATAACTCTACAAGCATATGGAAATGAGATACAAGATATACTTCTATGTTTGATTTGAACTCTTAGGTCAAGGATGTCTTGTTTGAACCTGTTCGTAAAACCCAAGATGCAATGTTTTTCTATACGACAACAAATGATTTGTGGGTGCCATGTGGTTCAAAGCAGCCAAATGCTGTTCAGATCACCATGCAGGAGCTAGCATGGGACGGAATCCTCGATTCAACATTGTGGGTGAGGTGGGCCCTACAGATCAGCTCCTTGATTTTCTCCTACGAAGTCCGATAATCCTCTATACTGTGGCCCGAAGAGATCGATGAAAGTCGTAGTATTTTGCATACTCTTCTCCCTCCCAAGTTCTTTGTCGGCTTCGGCCATTTTAAGAACTTTTCCTCTGATTTACATGAAGGCGTTCTCCCGAGTCATTGAGAGAGGTTAGGTGTATGGGCCTGAACCTACGCACAGTCAGCTCTGTCCTAGGCTGCTTCAGCGGGGGTTATCATTGCCCCCATTTTTTCTCTTTCCGTTCGTCGGCCCAGGGCATGGTTGATCCATCTGTTCCAGGTGCTTAGCCTGGTTAGCTTCTTCCGGCACTGTGTAGATTTGGGCGACGAATTCAGCCACCCGGAAAGTTTGCGGGTCCTTGTGAGTCAAATGTTTAAAAAAGTCGCTCGGTCCCAGAGCAGAGATGAAGTTGCTCAGCTTCACCTTATCGGCGCTTGGATATTTTTTGGGTCTCAATCGTAAACTATCCCAAGAACTTCCTCAGATTCTAGCCCAGCCTTCGCTTGACGTGGGCAATGTGTCGGGGTTGTTTCTTTTTTTGGCGGCTAGAGGCGTACTATGCCAGGAAATTATCGACAAGGTCCTGGAAGCTCCCGATCAAATTCGTCGACAGCCAACAGAACCAAATTCGGGAGTTCCCCTTTAGAGTAAGGGAGAAACATTTGCACATAGCAGCCTCCTCTAGGTCCTAGATGATAAGTAAGGTGCGGAAGTGGTCGAGATGATCCATGGGATCAGTGTTTCCGTTGTATGGTTCTAAGGTCGGCATCTTGAACTTTAGAGGAAGCGGTTGGGTTCGGATTTTCATAGTAAAAGGAGACCTCTTCTGGTCAGAGGAGTGCTCATCGGCTTCTACTTTGAACATGCGCCTCCATATCTTGTCCACTTTCTCCTCCACTCGAAAGGACATTGAAGACCTCTTTGCGTTGAGGTAGGTCTACAACTCCAAGTGTCTGGCCGAGTAGGGTGGAGCCAGTCGGCTGCTGCCACTAGCCGATCATTAAATGCAAGAGGCTCCTTCTTGGACTATTGGCCTCTACTCGTAACAGGAGTAGTGCGAGTTTCTTCATTCTAGGCTCTCCTCTGGGGTCTTGCAGCTCAATAATCCTTCTGGCCTAGAACTGCTTCTGTCGTTTGAGGTCGTCGAGATGTTGGAGTTACCCGGGCGTGTGGCCCTCCTGGCCGGCTTCTTTCTCTTTCCTATGCGCTGGGAGGTCAGAGTGTGGACAGATGAGGGGGGAGCCCCCTGCCTCTTCCTGCCTTGGCGTGTGCAGAGCGTTTGGAGCATTCGTGACATCTTTTTTTTTTCGTGACATGTTCATTTGCTCACCATCGTTAGGATGATGGGAGCCGGTCGCTCTTCCGCCTGGTTACCCACGGAGGAGTCATTCCCAAGGGAGGTTACATCTTTGGTCGGAATGTTGGCTTGGGCTCTTGTGTTTACCTTACTTGCTTGCGAAATTGTGGTTAGGCCTTTTGTTTGCCTTCCCACAGATGGCACTAATAATGCGTCCTTAATTTCAATCTTTGACGGATTCGGGTTCAACTGGCTCTTGGGTTCGTGCTGATGTGGGACTCGTTTTTCGTGCTGCGTGGCTTATATTATACACACCACAACAAAAGGCGAGAAGTTGGAGAAAAATGATGGGACTTGCTACCCGATTTATACTCCGACGGTTAAGTCAAAAATCTATCTTTCGAAATGAAGAATGTAAAAACAGGACTTATTAGAAATGATGCAGTGAAGAGAATGTGTCTGACTCGAAGATGCACTCGGCGTGGAGCGGCTTTTGGTTATAGTGCGCTCATGGTAAGCAGCTTTCAATGGTGCTCTCGTGGGGAGCGGCTTTTCTGGCTATTGGGTCGCAAAGAGTGAGCAGTGGGAAAGAGAATGGTGCTTAGTCCGTTTGAAAGTGGGATTGTTTGTGTCTGTTTGGGCACTAGAGAGGGCGTATCTCTGAAGTGTGTCCCTAGGGTTTTTTATAGTCATCCGACCTCGCCAGCCTTCCTTAGGTAGCGAGGCTAGCTGCTAGCAGCCTAGGTGAATCCTTTCCATCCGATTAGAGAATGCCGACGTCAATTAGGCCGACAATGACCGAGAAGAATGATTCCTTCCTTCCCGCGGAGATACTGCATGTCGTTTTTTTTGTAAGTAAAATTGAATTAAAATAAAAGAAAGTACAAAATGTATATTCTACCTCCAAGTATTTTGCCGACTTAGTGGTAGAACATAGACACTAAGGTAAATTTCGAGCACCACCATGACACATTTCATAAAATTGAAATAAACCATGCAAAAAAAATCAGCCAAATCTAACACTGGTCAAACCGTTGACCGAAAAATTGACCCAAAGGCTGTCTAATCCATCAATCGGAACCTAAGTTGATCCATGCCACTATGTCCGGTCAACCCTTTGACCGGACTTTTCCTTTTCATGCAGCCATGCACCCCACAGCCTCCAAAGCCAGTCAAAACACTGACCGAAAATTGAGCCAAAAGCCGATCATTCCATCAGCTTGAAACCAACTTGAGCCATGCCACTATGCCCGGTCAGACCATTGATCAAAACTTGAGCCAAAAGCCGTCCATTCCATCTGCCGGAGCCCAACCTGATCCATGCCACAAAGTCTAATCAATATTTTGACCGAAAAAGTCGTCCATTCCATCAGCCGAAGCCCAACCTGATCCATGCCACAATGTCCGGTCAACCCTTTGATCGAAATATTCTCTCTTTTCATGCTACCATGAACTCCACATGCCTCCAAAGTAGGTCAAGCCATTGAGCGGGAAATTTGAACCAAAAGTCGGCTATTCCATCAGGTTGAAACCAACTTGTGCCATGCCACTATGTCCGGTCTGACCGTTAACCGAAAATTTGAGCCAAAAGTCGTCCATTCCATCAGCCGAAGCCAACCTGATCCGTGCAACAAAGTCCGGTCAACCATTTGACCAAAATTTTCTCTCTTTTCATGCTGCAATGAACTCCACATGCCTCCAAAGCCGGTCAAGACATTGACCGCAAAATTTGAACCAAAAGCCGCCCACTCCATCATCTTGAAACCCACTTGGGCCATGCCACTATGTCCGGTCGCACCATTGACCCACATGCCAAACCAGTCAAGGAGCATCCTGACATTTTGTTGCATGAGGACCCACATGCCAAGCTGGCATTATGCAACAACAGTTGCAAGCCGGGCAAATTCCATCCCAGCATTTCCAAGTCAAAAGGCGGCACAGACAAAAAGCCAGTCTTTTCTGGGGGGAGGGGCTTGGTGAAACCAAGAACGGCCAGGAACCACAGGAGTCGGTCAACAAGTCGACCGGCCAAAGAAATCTAATAATTTTTAATTTAATTTTTTTAATTTTTTTCTTTGGTTTCCGGTCAACAGATACATGTCATGAATGCTGGGGCTTTCATTGTGAAATGTGCGTTGATTTGAGGGCTTCTACTTTAGAGGTTGCGATCTCAGGAGATCTTTTGCATCGCGAACAGCTAGAGTAGATAATCTTTTTTTTTTGTAAGTAAGATGAGATTAAATTAAATAAAATTTATAAAATGATGTTCTGCCTCCAAGTATTTTGCCAACTTAGAGGTAGAATAATACGCTAGGGCATACCCCGAGTACTACCATAAACCAGTTCATGAAAAGTACAAAACACAAAATAGCAAAACTCGTCTAGATTCAGAATTTAGTAAGATGAGTATGTTGATTCACCAACATCTAATCCATCCCAGATCTCTTTTTCTGATGGAACTTGTCTAGTCAATTAGAAATACGCAACCACGAAGATAAGGGAGCCGGAGTCAATCAGGAACTGAAAAGCACATACCATCAGCATGATTACGGCCAAGTCGGCATCCTCTAATCCATCGCAAATCTCTGTTCCTAAGGGAACTCATTTTGTCAATCAGAAATCCACAGCCACAAAGTAAAGGGATCCGGAGTCCATTAGCAACTAGAATGCACATATCATTTGCATGATTACGACAAATCGGCATCTGGCATAGTCCGATAAAGAGAGTCAATTACAAACAAGGAGAAACAATAAGTATCAACAGCACGTGAGCACCATCCATCATTGTGGTACATAGGATAGTCAATCTTCAATGGTACTTCAATCCGCATCATAAACACACAAGGTCTTTGTTAGTCTTCGCTTAGAGCCTATGGGAACACTTGTTCAAAGTATTATCATTTGCCAGAGGCTAGAGTGGACCACTTCCATATTATCGTGTCCTGCAAGAAAGAAAACACTGTTAGAGTAGATAATCTGCTGCACACAAGAAAAGGTTTGTGGACCGTATCTGGTTTGGGCCGTGTCCGATTGTCTGAAGGTCATTTTCGGCCAACTAAGGCGTTGAACGTCTTCTAGGCCAACGGGTCGCACTTCTCCTAGGTTGATTGCTTTTTTGGGCCGGCTCATTTTAATTGTTCACATCAGTATATTTTACTATTTTTTATTCTTTATCTCTTTTTTATAGTTTTATTTTTTTTCTGATTTTTTTTCTCAAATTCTTTTCTTTTTAAATTTTTATCCTCTATTTTTTGTTGATTCAATTCTTATTTATTTTATTTTTTATTTTTTTCCTTTTCCTATTTATTTTTTTACTTTTTAATTAAAAAAATTGTAATTTTTTCACGTTAATTTTTTAAATTTTTTAAAATGCTAATTATAAAAGATATAAAAAATTTGATTAAAATCTTTGAATAATTGAATAAGAAATGAGAAAAAGAAAGTCAAATAATATTTAACGGTATGTTTGATTATTGGAATGAAATAAGGTGAAAGTAGAATAGTTATTTCAGAGAATATAATACGATAGTAATAGAGTTAAAATTATTATTTTGATATTTGGTTGTTGGAATAGAATAAGGTGGGAATCAGTATTTGATTGTTTGATTTATAGAATAGTATGATGAATAATGTGGAAATAGTATGAGAAAAAGATTTATTTTTTATCTTTTTATTTTAATTTTCATGTTAATTTTTTTATCTTTTTTTCCCTTTACTTTTACATAAATTTCTGGTTTTAAGTTTTAAATTTTAAATTTTTTTGATAAGTAGTTAAAATTATATTAAAATAAAATAAATTATAAAAATTTATATTTTATATCTAAGTGTTTTACCGATTTGAAATTAGAATATAAATATTAGAGTATATATCCCGAGCGCCATGAAACAAGTAAAATTATAAAAGAAAACAATCGGTCAAATTGCAGACATTTAAATCAGCCATTTGCCTTCAATCAACCCGGCCAAAATATAGTTACCCAAAATGCACCAAGGCTTCCGCGCTCCTCCATTGCAACCTTGGCCATCCGGGCACACATTTTGCTTACGTTGACTGACCTTTTTCCTCAAATGCTGGTTAAATCGTTGACTGGTAGTTTCGCACCAAACGCCTTTCTTGCTCCTTCAGCCGTTGACCGAAAAATTATATCATTCCGGCAAAATGCTTAAATTTTTTTTGTTTTGTTTTTCATGTTTTATTTTATGTTTTTTATATCTTTTGATTTATCTTTTTATTTTTATTTTTCTTGAGTTTTTGGTTCTTCTCTTATTTTTTTTTTTTCTATTTTTCATCTTTTTTTAATATATAGATTTGAATTTTTTGTATTTTTATTTTTAAAATTTTTCTTTTATATTTTTACTTTCTTTCTTTTAAATTTTTTAATTTTAAATTTTCTTATCTTTATTTTAGTTTGTATACTTCATTTTATTTTTAAAATAACTTTATTTTTAATTTAAAATGTGTTTTAGGTTTTATACATATCCTTATATATAAGACATTATAATTGTCTAATCCACGGGCTAAAACACACATCTCAAATCATAATCTATACAATTTGTTTTTAGCTATTTGTATATAGTCTATACAAACACAATTAGAAATAGAAAGTATACGCAAAATCGAAGAACAAAAAATTGTTAGACCAATTTAAAAAAGGGTTATCCTCGTCTGATAATCATGGCTATATGAGCTACATTTTAAGTTGGTAGCTCAAGATTCGATTGTGTTTTAGGCCGGCAATTCAAGGACGTATATGTACATTGTCTCTCATAGACGCAAAACTTGCTATCTTTGTTTTACCATCCGCGACTTTAGGTATAACCTCAAATTTAGTTATATATTAGAATGTTCGAATATATTAATTTTATATTAATTTTTATGATGGTTATCATTTAAATACATAGTGGGATATGTCAACTATAAAACGCCTCAACCTTTCTACATGCGAAAAAGGGCCACATATCACATACGTCCCCATTAGGAGCGGTACCATACAAATTCATACCTTGGATTACAAAACGACCCACCAGGGTCTCGGACCACTATGATCCCATAGTGGCCTCGCCCTCAACAACATGCATGTAGACTGACGTAAGGTCTGATTCATGGTTTCACAATGTACGAATACACAAATATACACATATATATATCGTTAGGATATCCATAAATCACAAAACCCTCCAAAATTATAAATATCCGTAAAAAATCACCTAACAACCGATAAGACGTACATGCGGGAAATGATGCAGGCTCCATTTTGCTGTGTATTAGCTCTTGGATGCTACTGCACATGAATGCAGGTGTATCTGCACAGGAGTTCTGGGCCGAATGATGTGGGAGCAATGAACGTATTTTGGCGTGTGTAAAACCAGTCCAAGGACTATGCTGCTGGCTTTTGAAATTTCTTCTACTGTTTTGATTCCGATTTTTGAATGGTGGAACTTCAGTTCGCTCTAGGTTTGTTGCTAAACAAATCTGTTAAACCTGTTTTTATTGTTTATGTGTATTTAGGCCGGGTTGCATGTGGCCGGTTTAGATGATACTCATCTAGATGTTATTTTTTTTATTTTTTTTTGCTCGGTTTCATGAATTGGTTCATGGTGGTGCTCGGGGAATGCTCTAACTCGTTGTTCTACCTCTAAGTCGGCAAAATACTTGGAATTAGAATATCGTCTTATAATTTCATTTATTTTAATTCAATTTACTTACCAAAAAAAAGATGTACATGCATATAAGTAATAAATGTAAGAGTATATGAAAATCCTTAGCATGTAAACAGAATCTCCAATATATATACAAATATTAGCAGACATGAAAATAGACCAAGGATTTGGCTTTTTGATACTTATATCAACTTTATACTCTACAAATATTTACCAAAAAAAAAAAGATCTGACGAACGGAAGGTTCAAGATACTCGATTGCCACTTTCTCTCTCCTATTTCTTCTCTTCCTCTCTTGATTTCATGCGAAAATGACTGAAATCTTAACTTGTGCACCTTTTATAACTTGGCTTGCGCTCATGCGCCACTTGAGCATTGCTCTAGCACAGCCGAGTTTGGAATCATCACTCAAGCACTATTTGAGCACAGCTCGAGCAAGCTCCCAAATGGAATTCGTGCTCCAGCACCCTTTGTGCATTCCTCAGGCGCTGCTCGATCGATTCACTTTTTCTTTAAATATTCACAAAATATCAATAATCTGATACATTCAATAAATCTTAAAATTAATAAATATATTTGAAATACATTTTTTTTGGTAAGTAATATATCAGAAATACATCAAATAAAAATCCGGATATTACACTCTCGATTTGGGTTTAGAGACAAATTAAAGCCAAAATTTAGGGGATATTTTTGAGATTCTGTAAAGGATCAATGAAGTTGCTTATATGCTAACTTTGCCTATGAGTTTTGACGATGGCGACAGAGTTTTTTATCTTTCGATATTCTGAAAGAATATCCACAACTCCTCACATATCATTGAATATGAACCACTGATGATTAATAAAAATTTATTATATGTTGAGGAACCGTTTAAGATTTTCGGGCGAAGATATCATATACTTTACACGAAAGTGATTCGACTAGTGAAAGTATCGTGAAAAATTTATTCTTTTGAGGAAACAACTTAGAAGAAAGAAAACAAGACTCAAATGAAATATTTACATTTGTTTCTCTCGTGAAATACTTTTTTTTTGGTAAGTAAGTGTGTATTTTGGATTAACGGGAGAAAAATTATAAAAAAATTATGTAGTAACTCCAAGTTTTTGACTTGGAATTAGAACATA